>VYZP01041286.1:3475-13711 GCA_013400635.1 Hypocryptadius cinnamomeus
TCTGCATGATTTTTCATTATGCAGGATAGATTTGCACTGAACAATGCAGCAATTTCATAAGAATTGCATGCTTTGAAATGTAGAAAAGCACAATATTTCTGAATTCTTGCTGAAGTCGTTGAAGTAAAAACAGCAAAAAAAGAGTATTAAATTTTCAGTATTAGCTTAAGAAGAAATGTAACTCCATTCTTCTCATATGTTTGTTAACAGTAAAATCATCTCTCACACAATTAAAATTTTGCAGTGATGTTTACCAAGACTGTACCCTCAGAGAGTCAAGACACTCATAGTCCCCCTGTTCACTACTGGCAGAATAATTTCTAATCCCTGCTTTCAAAAGGAGGAAGAAAATTTACTTTTTTTAACAGGTAAAATTTATTAAAACCAATGCAATGCTGTAAAACCAAAATCTGTATCTGCCAGTTTAATCTGGCAGGAGAATGAAGGGCAATAAGAAAGTTTTCTACAGGTACATCAGTAGCAAAAGATGAAGACAAGAGAGACTTTGGGTCTGTTGCTGAGTAAGAATGGGGACCTGGTGGCATAGGACACAAGAAAGGCTGACGTACTTAATGCCTACTTCACCTCTGTCTTCACTGGTGTGACTGGCCATAAATAATTCAAGACCCCTGAGGCCAGAAGGGAAGTCTGTAACAAGGATTGCTTCTTCTCAGTGGAGAAGGATCGGGTTAAGGAACATTCAAACAAATTCAAAATATACAAGTCAATGGGACTTAATGGGATGCATGCAGCAGTGCTGACACTGTTGCACTACGTCATTGCAAGGCCACTCTGGATTATTTTTAAAAGGACTCAGTGATCCTGGGAGGTTCTTGAGTCCCAATCCCCCCTGTCATGGGCAGAGAAACCTCCCACAAGACCAGGTTCTTCAAGGCCTTGTCCAACCTGAACACTGCCAGGACGGGGACATCCCATAACCTCCCTGGGCAACCTGGTGTTCCAGTGCCTCGCCACACTCACAGTAAAGAATTTCTTTCTAGTATCAAAACTAAATTTCCCCTCTTTCAGTACCCAGTATTGCTTGTCCTGTCACTACAGTTCCTGACGAAGAATCCCTGTCCAGCTTTTCTGTAGATGCCTTTCAGATACTGAAATGTTGATACAAGGTCTCTCCAGGAGCCTTCTCTTCTCCAGGCTGAACAGCCCCAGGTTTCTCAGCCTTTCTGCATAGGAGAGGTTCTCCAATCTGTTTACTCTGAACTTGCTCCAACAGTTCCATCTTCTTCTTCTGTTGCTGGCCACACAGCTGGATGCAGCACTCCAGGTGGGGTCTCACAAGAGCAGTGTAGAACAGGGTCACCTCCTTTGACTGGCCATGCTGCTTTTGGTGCAGCCCAAGATGCCACTGGCTTTCTGGCCTGCAAGCACATATTGGTGGGTCCTGTTGAGTTTTTCACAAGCCATGAACCCCAATTCTTACTCTGCAGGATTACTCGCAATCCATTCTCTGCCCAACCTGTAGGTATGTCTGAGTTCGTTACAACCCAAGTGCAGGACATTGCACTTCACTTTGTTGAGCTTCATGAGTTTTGTACAGGCCCACCTCTCAAGCCTGTCCAGGTCCCTCTGGATGGCTTCCTTCCCTCCAGTATGGGAACTTTCTCTCCAGTATGTCAACTGCACCACACAGCTTTGTGTCATTGGCAAATTTGCTGAGGGTGCATTTAGTCCTCTGTCCATGTCACCAACAAAGATGGAATGCTGAACAGATGGAATGCTGAACCTACCTCAGTAGGTATCAACCCCCGAGGGACACCACACATCACTGGTCGTGTGGACAATGAGATCTTGAACACAACTCTTTTCACAGAATAGAACCATAGGTGATTATTCTTAATTTCTCCTGTTACAGAAAAAAAAAACAAAAAAAACAAACAAACAAAAAAAAAAAAACCACAACCAAAAAATCCTCAGCATCCTATTTATCAATAATTCATTGTATGTGATTATCTCACACTGCAATCTTTAACATCTCACTGCTGCTAGTACCAGAAAGGCTGTACAAAATGCAACAACTAGTACAGTGGATAGCCTGCAAATGATGTCAAACTTCTGCAGCTCCCAAACACATGAAGTATATTTAGTTGTGTGAGAAGACACAGAGGTAAAGTCATTCTTGATTGCTGTGGGTTAAATATAATGCAATTTCACTGAATCCTTTCCTTTATGATGCCGTAACACAACATGAGCTATGACCTCTAAACTAGTAAAATTAAATTGTTCATCTGAAAAAATGTTGCCAAGCATTGCATGGAAAACATTGCGAAATCAATACTCTTGGTAACATTACTGCCACTTAACAAATCATACCTGGGCCTCATACAAAACAGCTCTAAATAGGCTAACATATAACTTTTATGGCAGAAAATATATAATACAGAGCAATTGCCAAAGCAGAACAGTTACTGGTAAGTTTAAATATGGATAAAATTCGATCGTTACCATTTTTTCTATGAAATATTTCAATGTTATTTGAGCTCAAAGACCTGAAACTTCAATGTCTTGATTCAATATTTTTAATTTGTTTTAAAGCACTGAATCAACTACTATTTCTTTAGCCTTTATCTACTACTTTTGCTCTGCATCACAAATGTAATGGAAATTACTGAGGAACCAGGTAGTGGTATAGCATGGCACAGCCACAAGCATATAAATATGTGAGCCTAGGCTGATCTCTGGATGCATTGATCAACAGGAGACATAATATCAGCAATAAACAGATGTAAGGTATAGGGAACAACCATAACTTTTTCAGTCTTGCTGGCATAGTGACTAGACTTAAATCTGCACGCCAGCTTTATAACAGTGCTGGATGTCCCCTCTAGTGTGTATGCAGTGTATGCTAACTGTACTTAGTGGTGTTTAAAATGGTCCAGATTGTGGCAGAACTGAGAACTGGGCAACATAGCTTGGAAACAGCAAGTGGGTCACTGCATATTTCCAGCTCTCCCCCTAGAGAATTTGCATTCGCCTGGCTGGCTGCCCTGCTGCCGCCTGCCCAGGAGCAAAAGAGACAGGAGGGCCATTGCAAAAGGAGGAGAGAGCTTCAACCCCTGCTCCCATGAGCCTACTCCTTAGGCAAAAAAGAGGAGAGGGAGGAACAGAAAACATCTAGCAAAACAACTTAACTCTTTCCAAGCTGCACTGAGTGAAGAAGGATGGGGAGCACAGAGAAGGAAGCAGGAGGAGCAGCCAGGACTTCAGTTGGTGGGTGAAGGGAGCAGACTGGTAGGGATGTGGGGAAAGATACAGTTGTATGATGGCAAGCTATCTAAATGCAGTAATGGTTATCATCCTTATACACATTTTCCAGGCTACCTTAAACACTGAGTTATCTACTTTAAACATACACCCAGTCTTTCTATCCTGCTCCTCCCTCGTCCTGTTTTCTCCCTTAATCACTAAATAGATATTCCCATTAGGAGCTGTGGAAAGCAGGTTGTTGTCAAGGTAGCTGAATGTCTTCTTCTTCCTGTGTGGAATTTTAAGTTTTATATTCAGTCTCTTCTACTTTTCCTCTGGCTCCTGTGCAGTGTTCCACTTAATCTGATTTCCTGTCTTAGCAATTTTTATTACTGTTATATTTTACATCAGGGCTCTTATTTATGACTCAGTCATCATAGTCATGGTTAAATACTGGTAGTCCTCGCCATATTTATGCAAGAAGGGAATCAGGAACTTACTATTCAGGAATCCCAATAATAGTATGATGGATTGAATTATGCCCTGATTAGTTAAAATTATATGCCTGTCAACAAGCAGAAAGTCTGTCTCAGCATTCAGAATACAGAGGACTATTGTGTTCTGGTAAATAAGGCAGATTGATGAAAAGCCTTTCAGACCAATGAGAGAAATCCCCAAATTCATACCTCAACAACTGCTCCTAAAGGATCCCCCAAATACTTGGGACTCTGGAAAATACTGGACATTCTTTTATTTCTGTTGCTGCGGAGTATAAGAATTTATATTATTTTTAATATAATGGAAGCAAAGTTAGATTGAGAGACAGACTATATTCACAGAACCACAGAATCTTAGAAGTGTTAAGGCTGGAAAAGATCATGAAGTCCAGCCATCAACCCAGCACCATCACGTTCAGCATTGAACCATGTTTTCAGAGACTTATCTACATGTTTGTTTAACATTTTCAGGGCTGATGACTCCACCACTTCCCTGGGGAGCCAGTTCTAATGCTTTGAAACCCTTTCAGTGAAAAAATTTTTCCTAATATCCAATTTTAACCTCTCCTGGCACAACTTGAGGCCATTACCTCTTGTCCTATCACTTGTTACCTGGGAGATGAGACCGACCCCCTCCTGGCTGCACTCTCCTTTCAGGCAGCTGCAGAGAGCAATAAGGTCCCCCTGAGCCTCCTTTTCTCCAGGCTGAACACCCCCAGCTCCCTCAGCTGCTCCTCACAGGACTTGTGCTCCAGACCCTTCCCCAGCTCCGTTGCCCTTCTCTGGACACGCTCCAGCCCCTCAATGTCTTTCCTGCAGTGAGGGGCCCAGAACTGAGCACAGGATTGGAGGTGTGGCCTCAGCAGTGCTGAGTACAGGGGGACGGTCACTGCCCTGCTCCTGCTGGCCACACCAGTGCTGATCCAGGCCAGGATGCCATCGGCCTTCTTGGCCACCTGGGCACACACTGGATCATGTTCAGCAGCTGTTTGCCAGCACCCCAAGGTCCTTTTCTGCCAGGCAGCTTTCCAGCCACTGCCCCCAGCCTGTAGTGATGCATGGAGTTGTTGTGGCCCCAAGGGAAACACCTGGCACTTGGCCTTGTGGAACCTCATACAATTGCCCTTAGACCATCTATCCAGCATGTCCAGATCCCTCTGCAGGGCCTTCCTACCCTCCAGCAGATCAACACACCCACCCAACTTGGTGTCATCTGCTAACTTGCTGAGGGTGCACTTGACTCTCTCATCCTGATCGTTGATAAAGATATTAAACAGGGCTAGCCCAAAGATTGGGGCTGGGGAACACCTCTAGTGACCACTAGCACTCCCTGAGCCCAGCCAATTTATTCCAAAAACTCAGAAGACTAACCAGGTATTTGTTATCAGTTATCTGAAGCTTTGCACTGGTGGGCTGCACTTAGGTTCTTTATACTAACATTTCTGTATGTGTTATACAGTATATATAAAATGAGTCTCAATTAACCAGCTTTAGAATTTTTCTCGAGGCATTCTGCATTGTTCCAAAATTGTCGGAATACACATTATTGTATATGTTGAGTAAAGTTATAGTGGAATACTTAACTTGAATATTTAATAAAGTACATGTAAGTTGATGTTTAATTTAGTTTCTGCTTGTCACACAAAGTAAAAATGCATTTATTTTATTTAGAGTGATTCCCTGCTAACCAGCTAAGTCAGCTGAAATCGGTCATTTATTTTTAAAGTAAATACGGTGCTCCTTCTGTCCCTGTTTATTCTTTATTTATATATACAGATATAATTATGTGTATGTGTCTGGATAAAACTGTAACTGCATTTTCCTCTGATTGTGAGCTTTAAAATTCTGCCATCTATATTTTGTTTCTGTGATGTCACTTCAGGGACATTTTATGATTTCAGTAAACATTGCCTTGAGGTTCTTGAAAATATACAGCCTCTTTAAACCAAGATAGAACAGATGGAAACTTCATTGCTTAAACAAATGGCTACAATTTTCTTCAGGGCACAAAATAGTATCATGAACTTGACTGAGAACCTAGGAAGCTTCCAGAAGCTTTTAGTTTTTCTTTGTTGGCAAATGAGAATTCACAAATTTTGTTCAATAAACATTTTACAAAAATCCCCCTGTGTCTTTCCATTTTCTTGTTTTCCTTTTTTTTTTCTTTTTGTTGAAGGAGAGAACTAGCATTCCTGATTCAGATGACCTTTTGGATTAAATTATTATGAGATAGATTTTGTATGACAACACAATTTTCTTGTTAGCTGTAGAAATTACACTGCAGGTGCAGCAACCTAGACCACTTTAACAGACTTCACATTGCTCAGTTACCAATTGTCACAATTTAATCTAGCAAATAGTGCTGTGAAGTAGTGATATGAGCTGCCAAATAAATTTTCTTTGTAGCATTTCTCATCCTTGAAAGAAGGCATAGAACTTTTTCTTGCATAGCCTACACCAGGCAGAAGCAGGACTATCATTTTCCCATAATACACATTAACGTAAATCTCAACACATCCTCTGAGTCAGGGTCTTTATTGATCTCAGTTCAGAACATGCTTGTATCTTTGTGTGTGAGAGAGAATAATCCTAGTGCTTTTACAGCTGTTTTAATTTAAACTCCACTGATAAAACAAATCTATAATAAGGTCTGCTGGAAGAGTTCCCAGCCCTGACAGTTATCTATAAATTAATGGGAGTCATATACTTGTGCTTGTTTGGAAAATATGTATGACAGCCTAAAGCAGATAACAGAAGTCACATCTGCTGGAGGATGCTTGCAACAAAGGTAAGCCCTTGTGTACAAGTTTCTAGTTCTGGCAACACAGACATGATGTTAATACAGTCAAGAATAAAGTATGAAGTTTAGTTAGAAAAACAAGCTCAATATATTTCTGTGAATCAAACATAATGAGACTAATTACCTATGGCCTAGTCTCTAAGTTGCTCTTTATGGCAGTGTAAATATTAATTTGATTTTGGCAAAAGTCCAGGTTGGAATTCTTTGAACCCTCAAAACATTTGCTAAAAGTCTATATACTTCACGTTCTCCTTGCATTGCTTCAGCACCTGCAAATTAGTAAAAACAGATGGATCCTTAGCATCACATAGAGCAGATTTCCCAGGTGAGACTTACATACCAAAGGTTTTTACCTCCATTAGTAAGTTTTGAGGGTGGGGAGTGTGACACGGCAGCAATATGTACCACCTGTGTTTTTATCCTGCAGGCTCATTTCTTAGAATTGACAAGGCCAAGACAACTGTGCTGTGCCTCAGCTGTGCTTATAAACCAGGACCAAAGTGTGGAGTGAAAACTGAACAAGGTGACACTGACCGCAAGTGTTTACACAGAATACAACAGGAAGGCACAAAGGGAGAATGAAGTAGACATGAGACACTGCTGGTGAACATGGTGGGGAGTCATCATAACATGGTTGCAATCTAGTCAAATATGTGAGTTTTGTTAGCATCTCTACACGATTTTTGTGAGGGACTGGAAAAAAAGATAGTGAGGCAGCTTTGTTTAAAGGAAGTTGCTTAAAGGCATGAAAGGCAAAGTTGGAGGAAAAGATATGTTAGGTTGCTTGGAAATTAACCAGTGCATAAGAGAATGGTAGCATAAACTGATTGAGAAGGACAATGTGGCCTCCCAGAACCCTCAAGATTAGGGAGAAAATATTGTGTGGAAAAACTGTGAATGTGAGGATAAGCTAACTAAGCTTAATGCAGTAGATGTTGCTATTGGAAGGGCTGTCTAGCCAAATATCAGGAATCACTGCAATGGCATTCTGCATCAATAGCAGGAAGACAAACTTCACCTATTTAGGGCAAGAGAAAAGGATATGGTAAGAACTGAGTCACAGAATCATGTTAGTCTAGATAAATTCAGCTATGAAGATGAGGCTTTACCCAGAATTTCAGGAAATAAATGAGCATGCACACTGAAGACCTGCAGATAAGTTAGAGTCTGTGACAGTGCCTCAGCTTTGAGTCCAGGTGATGAGCATGTTGATAACTTCCATACTGACAAAGAAGACAGTTGTTAAAGATATGTTGGATAAAGACAAATTAATATGAGTTTAGCCATTTTTAAGATTTAGGCTTTGACTACTCTCCCTGTCAGATGTGGGAAAGGGGCTGAGATTTTTACTTCAGTAGATTTGTGCTTATTTATATTAGGGGATTATCTTGCTCATTTAGATAAAAATTGGATAGTGTTAATCTTTCCTTCGAAGTGCCTACATGTAAGTTCTGTACCCCATGAACAACAGTTCAATCCAACCAAAACACATTGAAATACATTAATTTACACACACTTGTTTATGTAATAATAGAGAAATAAGGTTCTGCTATTCAGAGCACCTTCAACAGTATCTCTGAGTATTCCTTTAAAATGCTCTATAGTAGCAATTTTCATTAGCAGTTAATTTGAAGTTTCCTTTAACTCAGAGGGGACCTAATTCCAATCTTATTTTGTATAACAGCTTATTAGACAATCCTGAGTATTGTGACTCTGTTTTTTGCCTCAGTTTCTCTTAGCATGTACTAAGAGAATAGCAGTGCTGACCCCACTTGTCAAACATTCTGAGAATAGCTGGGAAGCACTATGTAAGATGTAGGCTCATAATTAGCAGCTTTATCTACAGTTCAGAGTTGCATTTTCACATGAGGGGAAATGTCATAGAAGATGTGTTTGTTTCTCATCTATTTAAAAATCTTATAATAAAGTACATTAAAGAGAGTTTGTATTGCAGTTTAGACGTGTAAAGAAAAACAAACAAAAAAAAAAGTCAATAAAAAAAAGAAGTCTTATTCTAGCTTATGTACTTCTTTCTTGAAATGTAGCTAAGTCCTAACACTAAACTGTCTGGTTTACCAAAGCCAAGTCTCAGTCAGTCAAAAAATATTCAATGGTCAATGTTCTAGTAAAAAACTTCATTTACATTTTGAAATGTTACCATTTTCTCTCTCATCTTTCAAAATTTCCCACGATCTCAAGACCAGACTTTCCATTGCCTGTGTGCACAATTTGAAGTCAAGTAAGTATTTGGGGGTTGTCTAGGTTGTATGATTGAGGCCTTACAGAATAACATTTATCCCTCCAAAATCTAAACAAATTAATTGCTTTGACAAAGAGACTGTTTGAAATGGTGTGCCGAAGAATATATAACAGTGGATGCTATACTCATTCTGCTTCAGTCTGCTGCCTGCATGAGAGAGAGCACTGGAAGTTGAACCAGCAGACTCGTGTGTGTAGGTGGTGATGACAGAAGGATTAGAAAGATGGCAAAAAAAAACCCACTTTTTTTATTTTAAATAGCAATTCAAATTTCAGTTTTAGGGAATAATCACAACTGATTACACTGCCTATAATTTTGGTAGACGTGTCTCGGACAGAATTATGGGGTTTATCCAAGATCCAGGAAGTCAATGAAAGGACAACTGGGTTGGAGTTTTTCGTCTATTGGAAAAAAAAAAATAAAATAAACACTTCAGATACCGCACAGAGGGCAAAAAAGGTAGTACTATCAGTCCCCAAGCTAACTTGTAATTTTCATTATAGTTGTACAAAACCTTGTTAATAGCAGTTATACAACCTTCAGAGCCTATTGCCTCATTACCTGCCATGTACTCCACACTTACACAAAGTCTTCTTCACCATGCAAATGTCCTCATTACCACCAAAACCATTCTCCTGCATAAACTTGACAAAAATAGAATTTTTACTCCTTAAGAACAGATAGGAAAGCCAAAAGCCCACAATATCTCTATGGCATAGAATTGTACTCACGGCTGTATCCTGCTATCCATCACCCTATCCAAACACTTCCTATCCAAAGGCAACAGCAACAGTCACCCCATGGGCATTTCTGACTCTTCCCTTTTCATTAAAGCATTATGTTGTTGGGAGACCTTCTTTGGAGAAAGAGACCAATGATACCTGCTCTGTGACAGCCAAGGGATAAGAATTCCTTCATTCTTCATGACATGTGACTAATTTTGGCCCCTTCTTGTCTTCCACCATGGCACACAAAATTTTGGAAGCACAACATTGTGCTTTGCCAGAGCAAAGAATGGAGGCCTCTCTTTAGAACATCACTTTTCCTCAGGGACAGGGAATGAGTAGGAACCTTCCAGTGTTTATCTAAAGTACTGAGCAGTTTTTTCTTTCAAGTATTAGAATTTGTGAATATAACGGTTTTCATTTCATGTTACATTTGCAATAATCCCGTGCATTATTCATCAGACAGTGAAGAGCTCAGGTTCATCAAAGAAAGAAGTAAATAATAAGAATTAATCTGTTCAGTGTTACTTAATAATAGCAAATCTACTCCATGAAGACAGAAGCAATCACCACTTAATGTATTATACAGCAGCTGAGAAAAACTGATTTATAAACCCAGATGCCAGGCAACAATCTAATAGTGATGTCATGTTGCAGAAAGCTGTAGTAATTTCGGATATGACCCCACTGAATATTTTGGGAGAGAGCTTGCTGCTATCAGTAGCAACATCTATACTACTCTTTATATTG
>VYZP01041291.1:0-37914 GCA_013400635.1 Hypocryptadius cinnamomeus
CCCTAATTCCCCAACAAGCACAGCTCAGCTACAGTGTTTGCTCTGGCCAAAGGCAAGCCCTAACAGGATAACTGGCCTCCAAAGAGGAAAAACTTATGACCACCATCCTAGCTGCTCCAGAGTGCCAGACTTACAGGCCCCCCACGCTCTGGGTCAGACTGTGTTTCATTCTGTCAACCCGACGTGCTGCACACTCAGAGAGGGGGTCAGCATCTCCCTTATGCTTCAGCTTTGCTCTGAACACTCACGTAATGACTCCATTATGGGAATACAAGCAAAATGTAAAACCTCCCCAGCACAGTCCCCTTTGCTCCAGAGAACAAATGCTGCTGCCATTCCAGAGGTTAATCCCGTACTGAGGAGGGGGAAAGGCGCCTCGGGAGCTCAGTACCGGCGCAGCCATCATCTCACTTGAGATCCAGCTCAGAGGAAAAACAATGCAACAAGCTCTTCTAATGGCTCAGTACATTTCCTCTGCTTTTAAATATAGTTCTTCCTGTTGTACGTAGTCGGATTAAAAGACAAAACTGTCGGTTTGCTTTGACCAAACCCTGCCTCTGACTGCATGACATCATTTATTGGCTGACACTACCCTGGCATCTTAGCTAAGTACTAAAACACCTTGCTACTATTCTTTATCCATTGGCCACGGTAGTTGGACTACCACATCATTAGGGTTACTTAATTATTTTCTGTCTCAGATTCCTTCCAGTTTCTGAGTTAATGTTTGACGAGGAACTGCCTTAATGAATTACATCTCACTGGGAGGGGAATGAATAAATTGCCAAAGACAACTTTCTGGTTACTTTGTCTATGGCAGTTCAACATCTGAAAGCAAACTCCCAAATTCCAAGGTGGTTTTTAAAATTTTTTTTAAACTATATCTAATTTAGAAGAGTTTTCCCTTTCTTTTTTCCAAATTTTTTTTTTTTAATAAGAAATATTAAATACAAGTCCTACATATGTATTTCGTATTTTGGACTTGTTTTTTTTTTTTCTTTCACAGGCACAGTTATACACCAGTTGTACACCAGTATAACTCTACTGTATTAACTAATGCAAAGTTACTACATTTAAAAAAATGCAAATATCAAACCAGTTTATTGCTGGTTTGGGAAATACAACTATTCTCATATTGAAAACTGAAGTCAATGAATGGGAATAGGTTCATTTGAATTAAAACCACTGCTGCATAAAAAGAAGTACAAGGCAAAAAAAAACACCTCCAGAAGAAACACTTTGGAACAAATACTTACGTGAATTACAGACTGAAAATAAACTATGTGCTGTCATTTTTCCCATGGGCCAGACTTTCAAACAGGCAAAGCCATGTAGATTTATGATCATTACTCTCTGCTCTCATTATCTGTACACACAGAGGTTACCTGCAGAAGAATATATCCCTTTTTCATTACTTCAAGGTCAATAGGAGGAGATGGCTGCCTGGCTGAGCAGAGTACTGCTGATTATTCTCTCTGCAGCCCTCCATTTCTCTCCTTCAACCACAAAGGCAGGAAAGAAAAGAGGGCTCACTCTGCTGCCAGGCTGCAGTGAGGTTTCTCCTGACTGGCTTTCCACATGGCTGCAGGATCCTCTTCCCTCTCACCATTTTCCATGATGCTGAATGAAGGCATTAATAAGTGAGTTGGTCTTTACTCCAGCAGGCATGATCCAGAGGGATCCCTCTCCCTGACGTCAGTAACCAGAGCCCAGATTTTTGTGCATGGAGGGGGAAAGCCAACCATCCCCTGGCTGTAGCACATTCTGTACCTGCACAGTGCCCAGCAGACTATCTCCACCTCCCCCAGGCTTCCTGAAAGAACTAATTACTAAATTTACTTCAGTTTTAAAACTTGAAAAAAGAATGAACAACGAAAGAGAAAATATGCTTAAAACATAAATTGGTAATTAGCAGGTATGTACAGCACGAGAAAAACCCACAGAAATGTATAGTCATACAGCAGCTTGCTTGGCATCTCATAAAATATACATCCTCTAAATACTGCCCAGAGAGCAGCACAACTCTCCACTCTATTGCAACAACATTTGGGTTATAGATTGGTAGCTATGCAACATAGCACAGCATGGCTGTGAGAAAACAACAGGGTAAGAAGTGGAGAATGACAGCACCTTATCCACTGAAAATCACAAACTGGGTTTAGATGGCCGAAATAATCAGTACTTAATTTGAACAAAACTGCTACTATCACACTTTTCCTGGGAGAAGGAAAATATAAGGCATAAGTTTGGTACCTTAAGGCTTAATGCAATTCATATGAATGCTTCATGCAGGGAAAAAAAAAAGTTATACAAATAATTTAGGAATTAATAGGATTAGTTTTCTTGGAACAGACCATTTTCTCTACAAACTGTGCAACTGTCCATACATCCATGAGAGCAAATCAACTGCAAAAAGATGATGTGAAAAATACAGTGCTATTTTTTACGATGGTTCTCTGTGTTTAGAGCAGCAAGTCTTACAGTCACCTTATCCTAAGGATCATTTACACTCCTGGAAATGCACAGCTGGTGGAAGATAAAATACAATTTTAGTTAAGAATGCCTGAAGGCTACTGTTATATTAGGCATTTATGATCCTCCAGAAGTTTACTTACATGATGGAACAAAAAAACCATAATGAGCTTCCTTACAAATGGAGAATGCCAGCTTTTTTCAAGAAAGCCAAATGAAAGTGTTGCTCCACACCCTCTCCACAAATGCATCCAAAGTTACTGGAGCAATAACTAAGTTTCATTTAAATTACAGTTGTGTGTTAACTTGTAATTCGAGTTGGCCATGAGATCTACATAACAGTTGTACACAGTCAAGCACCAAGACTCTTCTCACCAGGTTTGTTGTGGTCCCACAAGGAACTATGCTGCTCAGCTTCTTTTTTTATCATATCTATATGCCTATCAGTGGTTCACATCCTGCCTTTGAGGTGTATTCATCCATATATGCATCTGTATTTTTTCATTTATCTATGTGAAAAGATCCTAACAGAAATTAAGGTTGCCTTAACAGGGTTAGCTCAATGGCACAATTTGCAAAACAGATGGTCCCAAGGACCACATCCAACTCATGTTTAGTGTCTTTTTCACCTATAAGACAAGAAGTGTCTGTTTTACAGGCATAACATGGTTTCTGTTGAAGAGAGAAAGAAAATCAGAGAAATCTGTGCTTACATAAAGTATGGCAAACAACTCATTAGAAAATACTGAAAAATCAAAAAATAGCTTATAGAGGAAACCTCCCTATTCTGTGGGTTATGGAGTTAACATTGTGTTTGACAAAAAACACAAGTAATTCACATTTTTTAATTGTATCCTTTTGTTAATTAAATGAGCTGTAACAACTCACAACAATTTCAAACTTGAAATACTGCAGAAAACAGATGTTGTTTCTCAAGAGAATCCAGCATGCACATGACTGCGGATAACTCCTCAATAAAATCTGATGGGATGAATTGCATATCCCACACTCCCTCAGCAAGAAACAATACAAGAGGAAACTCAAGAGATTTATAAATAGTGCTATAAACCTGTATGCATTATGGTCAACGTGCCAGAACTTGTCGGAATCCTGAGGCACAGCACGAAGGAGCTACACTTCAGGGTTTCAATAACGTTTCCTAGTGTGAGTTAGAGCCCTGGAAGACAGATCCACCACCAGAAATTTGCTCAGCTTCAGTGCATCTGTCAGTCTCAGGGCATGCAAAGGTGAATGGAATAACTTTCTGAAGAAATCCTTCCAGGTTTCCAGTCCTGCCTGCCCTTAGGTGTGCTTTGAGTGCCAATTATTCCCACTGACACGTGTGGTGCTGGCCACGCACTGGAAGCTGGCACCAGGGCAACTGCAGTCCATGGAGCAGGAGAGAGAGATTAACAGTCACCTCACTGCACTGCATGGCTGGAGAAGTGTGTGCAGAACTCTTTACTGGATCCCTCATGGTCCCTGCACTCTCCATTTCAAGCCTATACTTGGAAATACTTCATGCAATGAGGGTCGTGGGTAGGGCTCCAGCACTCTGAAGCATGCAACTGTGCAAAAACTTCCAGTGAGCAGTCACTATTTCATCTTCAAACTGGACTGTCCTACAGCCCACAGAGGCAGTCGGTGTGAAAAGGGTACAGAAAAATTAGGCAGCATACACTAAGCATTTCCAGAATCATCTTGAAGTTTATTCCACAGAACTGGAAAATTCCTCCAGTCTACAGAGCTCTATCACTTCAAAGGTAGTGAATTATGGAAATTCACTCAGGTTTTGAATTATGGAAAAAAAAAATTGCATGAAAATAACAAAAGAGAATAGTTAAGAAAACAGCATTTCCACACCCCACCTCTCCCCCAATAACTACAAGAACATCAGAAAGAAATGGCCAAAACAAAAAAATGCACAATATAGTCTTCATCTTATCCACCCACCACGTATTACAGAGGGGAATGATGCCATACCAAAGCCTGAAGTGACACTCAAGTGACCTTTCACCACCTCTTAAAAGCAAACAAACCTCCAAATCTCATATTAGGAAAAGCAGATGCATAAGGGAGGCAAGTTTGTGCTTCCTTCAAAAATATCAACCTTTACAAACTCATAAATTCAGTTTTGGAAATGGCAATGTTTTTTAAAAAATTACTTTAATACCTACATAATGTTTAAGAAAATATTATCTCATTGTTTTTCATTGCCTGAAGATAACAAGGGTTTCTGAAAGCAGCTAACCAATGATCTTTTGTTACTGTTTAAATAATGGTTTACTTTTAAGGTTTAATGAAAATTTGCCAAACCTGATGATGGCCACAGGAGTTAGTGAGAGTGAAGATCATATTTCCTTCTCAGGAAATCTTTAACAGGAAAGGATCTTGCTGCAATGTCTAAGAACAACCACAGCATGAAACTCAACACTTTAGCAGCTTTCAAAATGGTTAAAATAATGTTTGAAAAGATGCTGATGCTACCCTGACATATGCTGTAGTGTTCCTTGCAGTAAATGGCTCTTTTTCACTGGCATGCTGACTGATCTCAGGTGCAGAAGTCCATCTGGCATCAATTATTGTATTATAGTTGCCTCTTACTTTGATGTTTTACACATTCTTGGCAAATGTTCGATTTTTGTGAAAGGATTTACAACAACAAAATGTATGGACATTGCTCCTCTGCTCTCAGCATCTGGATGAAGTTATAAAAGTACTGAATATTGATTATACAATCCAAATTGGCCTTGCTGCCAGGTGCTCAAGTTAGGCAGAAGCAACTTGTGCCCTGCTACATCCTCTGAAGGATCACCAGGATCCAACAAATTACTCATCTTGAATGGAGATTATCTGAACCCAACAAGTGACCTCCTGGGCACCATAGGGAATCAACAAAACCCACACAATAGTCCCCATCTATGCAGTACAGCTTTTGGAGAGATCTTTGGGTGCATACCTCAAAGGGATTTTTTGGTGAATCAGTCAGTGTACTGGAACTCCAATGCTGCTGTTAGTGATGTCCTGAAGGACCAAAGACCCAGAAAGGACATTTTTCTAGCTATTAAATAAAATATTTAGGAATAGATGTAATCTGTAACAGAATGAGCAATTTCCCCAATTAAGTAAAATATTTATGACTCACATATATGACTGCAGTTCCTCTTGGCAGAGTTCTCTCAACTCATTTTCATCTTAGAATTTATAAAACCACACTTGAAGCAAAAGAAAATGGTCCCCCTTATAACAGCACAATGGAAATGATATATTAAATTTTAATTGAAAACTACACCTCACTGAGGTAGCACATTAGATGGTGTTAGTTGAGTGAACTGTATTCTATACAATCCACACCATGTTTCACAGAGTATTCTGCCCTACACAGGGTAATTGATAAACAACATACTACAAAAATGAAAGCTACAAAACCCAACTTAACCAAACAACCCCTCAGAAAAAAAAAAAACAAAACAAACCCATTCATGAAGGAAATGAAGAGAGCGAGAAAAAAATGAGACTATAAATTCCAGGTGACTTGTTCCAAAACACTTCCTTCATCCCAGCCCACTCAAATCCATTTCCAGAAGTAATTGCTCCCTTGACCAAGGCCTACATCCTGATTTTCCTTTCCCCCTTGGGCTTCAGAGAGAATACCTGGCAGAGGACTCTTGCTCACTGCCTCCTGTATAAAATCACCTCCTCATCCAGAAGAAATCCTTCCCTGCAGCTCAATCCTCATGTCAGATGCTCCCAGGACTGTTCCCATTCTTGAAAAGTGTCCAATATATCAGACACTGCTGGAAATGGGCCTCTGAAGGAATAAATCCAGAAGATAAAGGCATTTTTCTCAAGTGCTTTAAATAATATTTACTATTAATATTTAAAGCACCTGATGTTCATGGGTACATAATTCTCCTTTGTTCCTGGTAAAGAGGAGGCGTCCAAACTTTGCCAGCAGCTCAATTTCTGCTGAAAACAGAGCAAGTTTTGTGGTATTTGGAGGGGGGAGATCTTGGGTGACCCATCTCAGCTGCCTTGTATTTGCTCAGGGACTGGGCACCCTTCCTTTCCTCTGAAACCTGTTTATTTTGTACCAAGTGTTTCTTGAGAAGTGCTGTTCTGCAAACTCTGGGAGCAAGTCGCACTTTGTGCTGCTGATCATCACTATGACATTTTGGTTAAAATCTTCATAACTTTCAGAAAACCTCAGTTACAACCCAGAAACTGGATTAGTGGCAACAGTAGACTATGTGAAGCTCAACATGCAACAAACTTTAGCCTTCTCAGCACACCATACTAGAAGAGCATGAGGAGCATCATGCAGTCATTTCATGGCAAATTACAACATGGAAAAACCAGAAAAGATTCTAGAACTGTAAGGAATAAAAGCACATTAAACTGCTGCCATACTAGCCCTTTTGGTTACAATTAACTGGATCCACTGATACCTGTGTAAGTAAAGTTTCCTAGGAAACATCATCTCAGGCAAAGATGATGTGTGTGCATGGGTGCATATGTGTGTGTATATATATGGGAAAAACTGCTTCTAAAGATCATAAGGGTATTATAGTGAAGGACTCCTTAAAATTAATTCTTTTTAACTGTTAAATTGCCAAACTGGCTTGGTCTCATTACTTGATTTAAACTAAGTGTCAGTGATGACCTTTGTGGTAGCAAAGGGTATTGGACTTTTGGAAACCACCTCAAAATAACAGAAGTGGAGAAAAGTGGTAGAGGAGGTGACTATACTTTGCTAGTCCCATCTAAGTAGTCCTAGTTTTCAGGACTGGGAAACAATAAAAGCTAGCATGTACACTTCACAGGTGCAGTTCTGCTTTCTGGTCTGTAGGTATCATGGGAAGTGTCAGAAAGAAGAGCCTGGGAAGCTTGTCTCCAAAGAATAATCAAGCATGGTGGGCACGAACAGCATCAGTCACTATCACTGGACTGTCATCATGTACAAACCTTGGCTTGTGAGCATCTCTAACCTCATTAGTTCAAGTTTCTATATCTACTTCCTCAAGTCACTTGTTGTTTGGATAAATAATTGAAATTATTTGCTCTTTTCAAATTAAACTTCTTAACACATGTTATTTCATGACAGACTGAAGCAAACAAGAAATAGACAATGACAAAGAAGCACTTTATATTGTAATTTTGGATATGGGTGCTTTCTACCCCAAACAGTTTTGCTCTTCAGACAAATTACTTTTTGATATACTTGGTCCATGCCATCTTAGCTGCACTGAGGAATTCAAAAGCTTTTCCTTTCTATTTGCTCCTAACCCAGAAGATCAGAATGGATCCAGCTTGGATGGATACAAGGATGCCAAATTGTTAAACTGTCTACGTAAAGACAGTCTGAGTCACAATTCTATTGCAGACCTCTGGCATTACACACTATTCAATATAGTGTGTCCTCTAGAATCATGCCACAATGTACTACAGTCACCTTTGACAAGGAACAAAATAGAAAAAATAAGGATATCACATAGATCAGCAATTTTCCTCCTCTAGTCTATCAAACCACTATTTTAAGAAGTATTCACAAGGCTGCTAAGAAAAGAAAGCCTTGAATAACCTATGCTAGAGCTCACACTTCTCCTGGAAAATAAAAGAACATAGAAATACTTTGAAAAAAGCTGAAAGCTACTGACTTGTGATGAACTCAAGTGTTCAGAAGAGCCAGCTCCTTTGTAAGCCATCTTAACAGCACTAATAGCTCTAAGGAGAAGGGAAAAAATTCTAGCCATGAATGTGGGACTTAACTTTCTTATGGCAGTACTGATTTTCAGAGTTTCTCTAAGAAGATACTAAACCCCTAATTTCTGTTCACTTTCTGTTAACCATGAGTTAAAAAGCTGTCAAGATAGATTTGTCAAAGGAAATCAAATAAAATTTTGTTAACTGATGGAAAGTACAATCTTTATCCTACAAATGTGTATCCTTACATAACATAATAAAGATTTATGTATTTTTTATTTATAAATATAATTCTTCTCGAAGTACTTACACATATAAATGAAATACTTCAAGGACATCTGGGAAATAAATAAAATAAGATCACCACTTCAAATTGTTAGCTAGGAAGCAGAGAAGGTTAAATGATTTGCCAAAAGAGCTGAGGAGCTGCCAGGATAATGGAACTTGAAATTGGTAACTGATTCTTATTTTAGTCTCATATAACTGAAATTCAAAAATAACACTGCATGCAATATCTTCTTCTATTACATAATGAATGCTGTATCAGCATTTTTATACAACTTTCTCAATTTCTCACAATTTGTTCCCTATGAACTTGCAGTAAGTCACTTCCCTAACCACAGTTTCAGCAATAAAACAAGGGATAACAATATATTCACAAAAGCAACAAATATGTTGCTAAACCATCTAATTAAAGTCAACTCTATTTGGAAACACATTTTTTCAGTCTGAAGAACAAACCAACCCCCAAACAGATTTTTTGTGGGTAGTATTTTTCCCAAATGAAGTATATTAAAGGACAAAAAAGAAAAGGGAAGGTAATGAATTTCTGCATCCCAACACAAGCTAGCACAATGGTTTTTTATTCTGACAAACATCTAGTGTAGTCTATGCGAACTTCCTTCCAAGCACTAGAAAAACTGTGAAAGTGTCACCATCGTGGAAAGGTTTTTGTGCACATACCGAGTAAATCCTAAAAAGACTAAATTGTAATACAGAAATCAAAAACCAGTTAGAATATAATCCCTCTAAGGCCAAAGTGAACAAACTAGCAGGTAAAGCCATAAGCTTTGTTTATTCTTATGGTATATCCTCCAACTCTTCCTAATCAAAACAAGGCCAGTCTGTAATGAACTTTCATTTTTGGCAAAGAAATAATTTACAACTCCACTGCTCAGCCAAGGCATAACAAACACAACCCATAACACAGCCGCTAATGTCCAGCCTTCCTCCTTTCCTCCTGGCAACCCCAAGAACACAGATCCCCCCAGGATGGCACACCAAACTCACCTGAAGAGCTGCAGTGCCCCAGCAGTGTGTTGCTACCCACCTGCCTGGGCATTTGCCTTGAACAGAGGCTGCTGTTGAGCAAAAGCACTCTCCCTTGAATGCAGCCACGGATCCTGCTGCAATCCTATCAGCAGCATCCCCTCCAGCAACTGGAATTCATGCAGTCATTCTCGTTTTAAAATTACTTGTTGCTTATTTGTAGGAAAACACTGTTTTATCTTTGCTTCCACATTGCATTTCTCAGACTGTGAGAGTAAATACTGACAGTAAAGCTATTTTAAAGCTGATTTTTTTCTGTGACAGTTATCAAGAAATTTAGCTTTTTTCTTTTTTTCCCTAGAAAATTAAAGAGACAAAGAGCTTCACAAACTCAGAGGGAGCTTATTTGTGCTGTCACAAGCATTCCTTGATCCCATTCTGGACAGATTACCTGCAGAGCCCTTATTTTCCATGTCTACTCTCTGCATCACATCTTTGCTACAGGTGCCAAATACAGTGGCATTGATGCTCTTTTCTACAGTCTGGAGCAGAGCTCTACTTTCAGCACAGCTCATTCAGGGTCTCAGACACAAAGCAAACCTGACATACGCAGTGCCAGCAGTGTGATGTTTCTCTCTGGTGCATATAGAAAAGGCTTTACTCCGCTCCCTGTGCACCACCGCGTGTTCCCTCTCCATTTTCCTGCTGCTTTGCTGCAACTGTGCCTGACCCTGCAGGATAGTGCGGAGCACGTGCCTGGCCACAGCTGAAACACAGCAGTGAGAAAGAGTTGTGAAATCTAGAAGAAGGAGGGGAGTATCTATATCTACTTCGCTTTATTTGCTTGTGAACGTCACCTTTCCATTTGACTCAGTCTAGCAACAAAAGCTGCCGGTGCCTTGCTGCCCACAGGCACGGAGCAGCAGGGCGCTGTACGGGCTCAGAAAGCTGGTGCAGTGTGATCAATGACTACAGGAGCTGCACGCCTTACAGCAGCCAGAAGGCAGGCAGGGAGCGTGTGGGTCCCATGTCACAGCAAACGCGCTGTCCCGGGGGCTGTCCCGCGCGCGGGCTGGTGCCAGGTGCTGCACGGAGAAACGCTGGAACTATGGAGGTTGACAAAGCAATCTCTGTCCAGCTGGGAGCTGATAGCTGAAGACCAACTGAATCCTTGAACACTGTGCTTAGCATTTTTTCCAAATTACTTACTTGCTCTAATTACAACCCCGTATATTGTTGATGGCTATAACCTCTCAGAAGTCCTGTTAAATTCTTGGACTCAATGGCTTTCCTGTGTTAATGACTTCCACATTTTAGTCACATGTGAGAAAGTATTTCCTTCTTTTATAGAAGTACTAATATAAATGCCTGGCAGCATCTCTTCACAGACTGAAAATATTTTTAAAGAAAAACTAGTTTCCAGGCGGTACGGAGATGGCTTTAGATAACCTTTAAATTATGTATAACACCACAGGGACACAATACAGGTATATATACAAGTCTATGAAATTCACAAGACTTTGGATTTACAGATACAAATTCTATATGAACATGACAACTTAAAAATTCTTGGCTCTCTCAGTACTTCAAATATTAGAAACATGGTAACGTGTCAAGAGTCTTAAAACTGTTTCTGTGAAGAACAATCCAAGAAGTTTTGATTAAATGGAGAGAAAGTGGTCAAGTTGCTAAAGAATATGAACCTTTTGCTAAATTGATTCAGGGATAACAGCAGAGCTCTGATAATATCAATCAGCTCTAAACACACATTTTAAGTCAGCAAGGCTATGCAAAACACTACACGTCATACTGTGTGCAAGCTGATATTTAAAACCCAGCTCAGTATTTTGTTTTCAGAAGGGAATGGCCACATATTAATGTGCAGCTGTATGACAGTCTCTGTAACATTCTGCCTTTCAAGATTACTGTCTAGATACTCACCCACCAATTCAAATTTTAGCTGAAGAATGTACTTTACATGAATTTTAATTTTTGTGGGATCCAGATTACAATGTAGAAGTAACCAGGGTTATGTATGCCTAACATACGTGGTAACCTCCATAACTGAAAAGTTTCTCTTTCTTGTGAATAGGGTTGCGTTGCTCCTCCAGTTACAACTTTTGAGTTTCAACAAGCCAGCTGAAGTGGCTGCAATGTCACACAAACAAGGATCTTTACTTTTTTGTGGACCTGCTGGGATTACTGGGGAAGGTGATGAAAAGCCTGGCAGACACTGAAAAAACTAGCACAGGCCAGAAAGTAATTTCTGGGAGCAGATGTTTGTTCTAAGTGCATTTACAGATGGATGCCATACAAGGGGAAGCTGGCATTTAACAGGTCCTGCACTCATCCATTTCACTGTCATTGAGGCTACTATTAAAAATACATATAAATAAAGAAGATTCAGTGAGAGAGAAGGGAAAATGATGACATACCCAGGGCACAACTCCAAATAACGCAGGAGATGGTCTGTGACGTCCTTATTACTCATTTCCTCTCATAAGATTTTGACCCTTGCCTACCTCATCCTGATGTCTAAGGCTTATGGTCTCTTTGCTAGTGAAAACCCCTTAAAAAGAAAACAAAAGCCAGCCCTTCACACTGCTGTTCCTTCAGAGAGGGCTGAGGCAGGGATGGGAGCCTGGGCTCCTCCCCAAGGCAGCAGTGATTTACAGCTTCCAGAGCACAGGCACCTACACCCAAACTGCTGCCAAGAGGGGCACGTCTGCAGCCTGTTTGACCACTCCCCAGATCACCAAAGGACAGCACCAGCTTCAGGACTGACTAGGGGACAAGGACAGTGGCACTTGGAGCCGGAGCTGAGACAGACACTCCTGCTATCCCTCCCTTAGCTCTCATTACTGAAATATCTTGGTCACTTCTCAACCCAGTTTCTGGACAACCACTTTTTCTTTTTTAGAGTAAAGCAAAGTGAAAATACCAGAGGCTTAGCTACAAAACACTAAATATAGCAAACTGTAACCACTGTGGAGCTGATTCACAAACAAATCAGATGTTTGTACACTTGGGGCATTGCCACCCCTCAGAGAGACAGGGGCTGATACAGCTCCAGCAATATGATTTTCATTTGTAGACATATGTCTGTCAGAACCCTAACCCTCATACTGTATTACCTTTGTGACTGATATTATGTGGGTCTGGAAATAATCAAAAGGCAGTCAGTTGTCTTGAATTTGATAATATGTAAGAATTTTTCTTACTCAAGTGTCAAAAAATATTAACATAACTTGTACTTTATGGAGGGGAAAGATTCCAAAACCAGGCAGTGTTCCATGTACCTGCAGTGATAAGTAGAAGAATGGTTAGCTATAATATAGACCGACAAAAAAATAAAACTCCCTTGGAAGTTTCTTTTCCATCTGGGAGAATACTGCAATTCTCCATGAAAAATGCCAGCAGCAAACTGTCATGCTGAATTTTCCTCTACAGTATGTATTTGATTCTGAATCAATCCCACAGAGAACAGCAGACAACATCAAAACAGAAGTCTTTAATTGCCCCATAAAATGAAGATTACTTTAGACCCCTAAAAATGAACTTTTATGAGTATATCCCTGGAAAATGAAAACACTAGACATTACACTGCAGTTATCTGGGATTCATCTCATATACTACTATTTTTTTTTAAGCTTTACTGGAAATCATACTGAAAGGCCTACAAGAAGGCACATTTTTGGATTATTATGGCTTTTGTGTCTGGGAAACAGACTTTAGAACATATCTTTAATGAAATGGTCCATTTGGTCTAAACAATCCAAGGAAACAAAAAAGTTGCTTTCCCTTTAGAAAATGTGATTTTAAATGTTTTCCAGTTGCAAAAGTAAACATAGGCTGAGCTAACATTTCAGAGCAGATTCAGTTTACCTAGAAAAAAAGCACTTCTATCCTGGAATAAAAATGCTTGCAGCCATTCTGTTTAAATTTTAAAGGTACCTCATTCCAGCATGACACGTGCATGTGTGTGGTAGGTGTCTGTGCCTATATTCACCAGATCTCCCATCGTGGTCCTCCTGACTGGGGAGTAAAGCAAGCCTCACAGTTGTGCCTATTTGGTAAAGTGCATATAAACTATTAGGAAATGGCATTTAAATAATTTGAAATGATTGCTGACATTTCCTTCAGAAAAAGGTGAAAGAATCTGTTCTTACTACAGGCTCTGCAGTAGCACATTTATGAGTATGGTCACTGACTGACACAGCTTGCTCAGCTACCAGATTTGCCGTGGCAGATGGACTTTCTACATTCAAAATAGGATAATCTGCTGAATAAGCCAGGGGATGGGAGCTCTGGAAGACAGGCCACGTTCACTAAAAGGTATATTTTAATGGAATTATATCAGTGTATCCTACCAGCAAGCTATCCTAAAACAAATTCAAAAGTTATTCAAAGTGGCAACTCAGGAATACCAACAACTCTCCAGCTCAGTGGAAACACAGCTATGGGAATTGATGATCTTTATGCAACATGGGCATTTTTTGTTACTGAACAACTGGAGCTATTAGGAAACCTTATTTGCTTGTGGTCCCCACTTTTTTATGCCCACCTCTTAGGGATTTGTGGGTCATCATGCCACCTTGGCTCTTTCTCCTGAAGGAGCCTTCTCTCTCTCTCTTCCAGAGCACAGGCATTAGGATAATTTGCCTTTTATTTTTCATTGAGTGTCTGGGAGAGGGAAGAGGAGCCACTGCACTTCGGAGGCACTCATGATTTCATGTGTCTGACTTTATTTTTTTCCTTTTCTACTGGCTTTGACCACTTGAGTAAGTTTCAGTATTGCTCTGAGTATCTTTCTCCCTCTTACACAAAATCCTTTACAGATTACATGTCTTGTTCAACAGCACAGGGAATATTTGAAACAATACATCTATTTGTATAGCTCTGCCAGACATTCTTCCTGTGCTCTTCCTGTGCTGTGTTTGTAATTTTATCTGTCTTTCAAAAATTCAATTAAGGGACTGTTAATAAAAATTAATTGAATTAGTCCTCTGACAATACAGAGCAGCACCACATAGATGAACATATTACCAGTTCACGACGGTGCAATGAGAAGGAACCAGCAAAGTACCAGTAAGTCTCCTGCATCCCTCAAGATACTGAGGAAGGATGCTCTAAAGTGGCTTGTTAGAAAGGATGTCACGTGGTACAGAATGCAAAACAGCTGCTGCTTTCTATGAGGCACGAGGGAAGCTAAAAATAAAACAAGTAGAAAGGTAAAATGGATGACTCCTGGATGTCTTCTCCTTATTCCTAATGAAAATAATTCTCAGCATTTTTTTGAGAAACAAGGGCGTAAAATATACATAGGAGGGTTAAGAAAGACTATGGATGAAAGCACTCAAATGAGGATCCAAATAATTAATAAACAAGCAAATAAATAAATACATCTGGAACATCACAGAAATAATTCTCCAACTGCCCAAAGTGTTTTGTTTTCCAGCAAAAATCCTAAAATGCATTACACCGTGGATCGATACAACTTTTGTATTTGATTCTATTCCAGCACACATCCAATATACTGGGGTGGGGAAAAGAGATGAAAGGAGGAGGAAGGATGAAAGATGCTCTTATCTGTGTAGGGTATCTGGAAGGGAGCCACTGTGAAGGATAAATAACTTATTTGCCAATCAAAATGAATGTGAGGATACACAGAGGAATTTTATCCCCATGAATGCTTATCAGTTGCTTCTTAGTGTAGTGAAAGAGTACAGATTCTTGACAATGTAACCTACTTGTGAACGTTTCTGAAATTTGGACTTGATTTCTCCTGAATATGCAAATCCAGAAGTGGAAGCATCCTTAATTGCATACTACAACTAAAAGTGTGTAGTGTGCAGGTAGGTGGGTATGTCCATATGTGTGTTCCCCCTATTCTGAATGCCTGTGAATGAAAAGTTTTCTTGTCAAAAGGAAGTTAGTTAAAAACAATGGTATTGCTGTTTTTATTCAAAATTTTCTGTTAAGTTTTCCCATCTTGTTTGCATAAACCTTCAGTTTATGATTTTAATTTATATGAGACTTCTACTCTATTTCTTTCTTCTGGAAACCAGCTATCCCAAAGCAAAATGGTGAGTGACAGGCTGAATTGACAGGGTTGACCAGGTTGAAATGCTCCCACCACTCCTGGCTTGCTGCACCTGCGGTTCACAGCACATTAGTCACAATGTGTGCTGCAGAGCCCATGCATGCCCCGCCTCTAGGTTCCAGCACTGTTAATTGAATTTGGGGATGCAGCCAAACAGCTTAAAACTTTCCCTTTCATATACAATGCAGTACTTTGTCTTGTTAGGACAGGAACCTTGGGTGAGCTTGCTCAGGCGCTCTGCAGAGAACTAGCACTGGGAACCGCGCGTGGGCTGAGTTTGCCCCAGCCTGCCTTCCTGAGACTTACAGCAGGGCTATTTCAGCTGCCACATTTCCCTTTATGGTAGGGCCTTCCAGAGCATCCAGCTGCAGTAATGTAACCTGTCTGTGAGGCAGGGCTGTGCCCAACATGGCCTTGCAGGGAAGTTGATCCACCCCTCTGGCACTCCACACCTCTCAAGTGATGAAAACAACTTTGTTTTAGAGTCCAATGAAAAACAATAAATTTGGACACTTCCATGCCACTCTTCATATGGTCTATACAAAAAAGAGGACATTAATATGGAATATAAATGTGCCAAACCGATTAGAGTTGATCATGCACATCAGACAAGCACCCTTCAGCATTACCTGCCTCCTGAACTGTCAGCCAGCCATGTTTCTGCTTAGCTCGAGAAGAGGACTGTGCCCAGCACAGCACCCATTCACAGCTAACCCAAGGGATGTAAATAAGGGGGAAACACTGTGCTTTGAGCTACTGCTCTTAAAATGCTTCAGAGCAAAAGAACTACTAATTTGGGGTTGAGGAGCAAAGGGGGACTGAAAATCTCAGAACTGGGTATTTCAAGAAAATGATAATCAAATAATGCATTTAAACACAGTCCTGTACAGTTATGTTGTAAGAAACCAACTAATCTTCTTTCAAGTATCATAGGATCTAAGGACTCATTAAATCAATTAATAATATGATACTTCATGCTTGTTTATCAGGCGCTATTAGTAGCACACGCTATTCTACCACAGTTCCTTTCCCACTTTACCACAGACCAGAACTGAGTATCAACATTTTTGTCATTTGGGTTAAAAACAGGATTATATAAAGTTGTAACCTAATGTTACTAACGCTGACTAAAAGTTATGGACAGCAGTAACTACAAAAAAAAAAAAATAGAACCACTATAAGCAAAGCAATTGTTACTAAAACAATTAAAGAACTTATTTTACAGCCACTTTGGGTGTAAATGGATAATTTCATCTGAGCTCTAGTCACACAGCTGCAGCTTGCTGGTTTACTGTGGTAACCAGCAATAAATTTATATGATCAAAACCACTGAGACACAACTGAGATCATTTTGATCATGATGCAGGAAAACAGCTAACACGAATTTTATAGCTTTCAATCATCCTGTGTGCTTCACAGACCAGTCATATGAAACTAATAACTGACGATGAAACTTTTTATTACAGAAAATCCTTGCCAAAGTGAGGAAGATCTACTAATTCAGGAAACAATCACAGGGGGGAAACCCTCCACTAAAACCATATTACGTCTGAGACTGAAAAGAAATGGACTTCATAGCATGATGTGAAAGTCAAAAGACCCATTCAGCAGACAAAAGGTGTGAGGTGCCTTCTCAGCAGCATAGGTAATATTCCCCAAAACCAGAGGGAAGGCTTGTCCCTGGCTGTATGCTGCTCCAGAACTGCTCTCCTCACTGCTTGTTCATTATCCTAGGCTGACAATACCCAGCTCAACATAACATAAAGGTGGCAAAGCACACCCACACTATCTTTGGAAGCAAAAGCTAGTTATATATATAAAAATATATATATATATATGTAGATGAACATGCCATTTAGCCAGAGGGTGTTTAATAGGCACAGTGCCCTACTCATGGCCATCCTACCAACTTTGGAACCACAGGCAATCCTTCCCATGCCTGCTGTGCCATCCATTGTACCGTCACAGATCTCCATGCTGCACTGCACAGCACACCATGGGCTCCTCCCACTCCACAGCCTAGTAAAGCACCATCTTCCACGCTTCTCAAAAGCATCAAAAAGTTAATAGAAGGAAAGAGTTAAAAAAGCCTAAACACAGAGCTTTGGAGAAGTTTGTGCTTTGGTGATAAGATTTTGCCCACCTCCTTTAAAACCATTGATGTCTCTCACACTGAGTTACCATGATGCTAATTTAACATAATTTTTCTTCAGTTCTGCATGCCAAAATCAATATCACAGCAGTGGCTATAATTCTCTTTCTCACATCATATACTTGCAGTCCCACTCCATGAGCTGGCAAACCAAATAAGAAACCAAAGAAAAAACTGTTTCATTGCCAAATTGGAAGGACACTAGTAAACAAATTCTTGAAACTATCACCTTAAAAACAGACTTTCAAAAGCCTTAGAAGCTTTGGGTCAGTGACTAGACTACAGATGCTAATCCAAAATTTGAGTCAGCTTCTGAAGCAACCAAAAAATGTCCATGCCTATCAGACTTCCAGGACCACACTCCTTCTTCCCCTGTTCTCCCCATAAAGGCACATATGCCTGCCCACTTTCGTGTCTAATACCTTGGCCCCACTCCCAGAGCAGTGTGTGATATCCTCCTTCCACTCTTTAAAGATGTGACACAGAATCCAGCTGCAGCTACACTGAGATTTGGATACAAATACCATGTGCAGCATATCAGTTGCTGGAACTTTCATTCTGACAGACAAAGCAGTGAGTTATGATAGCTAAATAAATAAAAGATTACACAACAGTAAAACCAACCTACTTCCTTACAGGATTGTGCAAGCTTCAAACGAATGCTGCAAAGTACTTCATAAAGGAGAATCATTGTAGGAGTCATAAAGAAAGAAAATGGATGGGGATTATGATGATAGGACCAAGTCCCTTGTCACACTGGCCATAGTTTTAAGAACTAAGAAATAGAAAGGTGCGTTCCAGGAATAAAATTCCAATGTTCAGCAAGAAGATTTTCCAAGCTTTGTGACATTCAGATACTGAGCTACCCCTAAAAACAACATGAATTTTATAGTCATTAATTCTTACCTAGCTTTGTAACATATGACTCTATCTATGCTGCTCATTACAAGAATCATTTCACCTGTATGCTACCAAATCAAATTTCAGTAATAGCTACTTTAATTTCATTAGACTTTGAGGGGCTGTGAAAAATATTTTAGCTAAGAAGAAGCCAGAGGAAATCTTGCTAACTCTCAGTGTTAGCAATATCCCCGAACAAGATGCCAAAAATTTACTTCTTAATTGTGCTATGCAGTTCCTTTGACTGGCAGCCATCTCCTTCCCCACCATTTCAGCCCATCCCAAGAGAAAAATTCATACTTTTCCTGAATCAGTTGTCCCATGACACTCACTGGAGGTTCAGCAGCAGCAGTATGTGCACAGCTGTAAAACATCTGGCACACAGGTGTATGAAATGGCATTTGCTTGCTGTCTGGCTAGTCACACATTTTTTTGAAAGATAACAAACAGTTATTGTGCAAAAAGACAGATAGTACTGCTGTGCTCACTATTGTAAGTTGCATTTATCTTCAGTGGTTTAATCTCCAGGGCAAGGAAGAAGAATAAATGTTAAGAAAGAGAAATTTTACGGAAGTCAAGCATGGTCCTTCACATTGGTACTGATAATCCAGCTCTATTTCGAAGGAGCAAGTGAGTGGGGCTGGAAGGCACACTTTAAATAAATCCTCTGGCACTGTCTGAAATGGAATGGGAGCAAATGCTTTCCTTTGGCAGCTTGAACTTACAAGTTAATGCCAGCAACATTACGAACATTAATCTTAAATACAGCATCAATGACAGACTAAACACAAACCTCTACGTAAGAAGTAAGGCTGTATAAAAGCAAATTTGATATACAAAAGGCAGCTTACATAGAGCAAAGAAGAAAATGCACTGCTTTCAGAATCAGACATTAGATTTTTGGAAAAAAATACATTAAAAAATGCAGTCAATGTCACATTTGCCAAAGGTGTTGATTGGACAAAATTGCTAACTCCAGAGTTCTACTTAAAACAGCACAAGACAGACCTACATGGCAAAACTGAGGAGGTAACTCTTGCCCAGTGCCCACCATGAGCATGCAGGCACACGTGTGAGCTTTAACACAACAGGTGCAACACTAGCAACGAAGATTTTAGCATCGACTGATTAAGCCACACTGAGAATCCTTCAACAGCTTGCACTACAGCTGGAAGCTGCATCCTCATCACTGGCACCACTTGGGTATGCCTTTGCTAAGTCACAGCACAAACATCTTAGATTACTCCTCATGTATTGGTAATGGATGTACGGTGGCTCGTGTTGTGGGCAAATGGAAGCAGCACCTGCTACACGCTTCTTCATTCCCCAGTAACTCATGAAGAAGCTTGATGAGACTCTGCTGGCACTAGGGCTCTTCCTACCTGAAACAAGTTTTCAAACAGCAGTCCAAGGAACAGATTCTCTGATTTACACTGTATTAAATATAAATCACCAGGTCTATATGACATGTCAACATCATGATTCAGCTTGCAAACTCAACGTCCTTACCATTGCAGAACTCTCAGTTTTCCTCTGCTCTCGTCCTCCTTCTGTTAAGAATAGAATATTCTTAATACTCTACATATTCTACAGCAACGCAACACCAAACGCTCAATGTGGGCAATGCACACAGAAAAAACAAGTGTGTAATCCAATCAAATTATCCAAGCAATGTTGAAACCACAAAACACTGACTAGTCTTTTCCATGCACTGTCATAACCAAGAAAATGTTTGCTTTTTCTTTCTATGTTAACTTTCCTCAGAAGCTTTTCTCCCCAAAAGAAAAGGCTCATCACGTCTCTCAAAAGCCTACGGTTACTGAAATGAAATGGAACAAGAATGATTAGATGGATAGTCATGAAGACAGGAAACATGAGACAGGCATTTTAGAAGGAAGGGCAAGTCTTTACTATAAATCAAAGCTTTCCAAATGTTTCCAGCACCAAAATGGATTGGCAGCATGAGGTGATAGGTGCTTTGGCAGAGATAAAACTGACAAAGCGAAATGAAATATGTGTAGGTTATTAAAACAGCAAGCTTTGCTGGCAGCTGGGGTTTGTTGAAATTCTAACCAAGTTTCCAAAAAGAATTCATATTTGAAATTAGAAAGGAATGCCTCATCTATTGGCAGAAGCTTTAAGGCCCATTTAATTAGTCCTGAAAACGAACGGGTGCAATACTTTTCTTCAACTGATGTTATGCAAATCTATGCATGTTTCAGTTTACCTGTGCTTCTCCAGATTTCACACTTCTCTATCCTTGCTGTTGAGGTAGCTGGAGTCAGTGAGCAAGTATCTCCCATTTTGATACTCAAAAAGCAATTTAACTGTACCCACAACTCTTTATTTACACCGGCTCCATTCTCTACTGAGTTATCAGTACAGGACCAGACCCTCTGAGCATGTTATTGGCAACTTTTTGATTCAAAAAGTAAATGCTAAAGATTTACTAGGAGAAGTGAACCTACTTTTCCTCCTGAAAATACTCTTGTTGCTAAGGTGGGAAAGATGCCACTCCAAACACTTGCAAAACAGATGAAAAACAACAAAACCCTTTCTTTTTGCTTAAGAGATATGAATAATATTCTGAGATATTGCCTACAGTGCTGAATCAGCAGTTACCTTTACTTTTTGACCATCCAAAAAGGACAACCTTCAAAAGATGAAGTGAAGACCTGAAAAATACCTAGCTTTTGCTAAATAAGTGGCAAGGAGTCAGAGGCAATATTCCATGAGCATCATTGTGCCCTAATGCATCATCCACATCATAGCAACATTTCATAAACTATTTCAAAACCAGGCTTTGCAGCTGCTTGGCCTGGGGGGTGTATCATGGGATCAGTACACAAAACGAAAGCAAAACAAATACCTCAGCTGCTACTAAAAATTTCTTCTAGAAAATACCAAGATTTTTTTTTCTGTTTTGTTAAGAGATTGACAGATCCCTCCAAAGGATTGTAGATAAGCAGCTAAACTTTACATTACAACATTTAAGGTGGATGGTTTTAGCTGTTTACGGGCTACTTTTTTCTAGTTACCATAACTTTTTATTATTTTATTAAAAGTAAGTGAAAACCCAAACCAACAACTTACACATTCCTGTGCTCAAGACCATGTGAACATCAGGGAGTGGGAAGGGTTAACCTGTGTATATTAACATAAACAGGTTGGAGAACAGTACTAAAGAATAGATACTCAGTACAAAAATTAACACAACTCGCCATTCCTTACTTTGGTCTCTTTCCTCCCCTGTACTTAATTCTCCATTCTGCCCAGGGGCTCCATCTCCTCTCTGGAAGGAGAGGACTGCATCTGGAAGGGGATGAGGCTGCCCCTAGGAACAGGTACCCATGTGCAGACTGCAGCCCTGCCCTTGCTCATCCACGGCCAAGGGGATGGTCCTGTGGGACAGCAGGAGCATTGCCTTGGCTCTGTGTAAGCTGACTTGGGACTGGCCATCCTTCACTGATGTGACAAGCTTGAATTCGTATACACACTCGTGTCAGCAGCTTTCTAATATCTGCACATTCGTGGCATCTGCTAGTTAACATGTGGGTCACTAAACGTGCCCTGAGTATTAAATGGTTAATCTGTGCCTATGGAAATGTTTTGGAATAAATATAACCAGCTTCAACATTTCAAAGGATTTTAAGGCTTGGGATGCACTGTCATTCAAACAAGGCCTCAAGTGGCACATACTACTGCTAGCAGCACTAGTTTGATTTCCACAGAAGTCAGGTAATTTCCCAGCTGTGTTGCTTTTGATGGAACAATTTCCTTCTCATCTGAGTACAAGGACTGTACCTCACTTTTGCCTCCTCTGCGATGTGTCAGAAAATTAGTGATGAAAAGCACTACGAAAGACACAGTGTATTACTGCAAATATACCACATGACAGCCTATCAAATGGGAATAATGGCACTGCAGATTGATTTTGAACAGCACATTTGGGAGTTGCTAAGGATGTCCATTGCACAGTAAACATCTACTGCCTGACATCTCACTTGTCTGCCACTGACAACAGATTTTGTATCCACTAATGAACAACTTCCAAAATACACTTTTTGCAGCCTTTATCTAAGAGTATGTGAAGTAACTTGTGATATAAGTTAAATAAACTCTTCAAAATATGCAGTCTCCTTAATGTAAGGTCATTTCTGACGTAGCTTATTTATCTTTCATGAATGCCTCAAGGCATAAGTAGGTACACTAAGAAATCAACAACCACTTTTACAATTTGGTAATGGAGTCTGCAAATTGCAGCTAATATCTCGATTCCTGGCTATCAGCTGAAGGTATGATTCAGAGGAGATGCTTGATCTGAAGGGAACACATGAGAAAGACTGAAATATAACTAAGCATCCATGTGGCATTCAAATGAACAGAAAAATTTCTTTCAGAAGAGAAGTAAGACATTGCTTGGAAAATTATTACATATTTTGATTAATGGAGATGTAAAACAGAATTATTAAATGGAAAAATCAAACTTTTGAAGTCTATCAGCTGGAAGGAAAAACAAAGATTGAGAACATGGCTTTGGAGACAAGATAGAAAATAATATGCCACCTCTGAAATGATAGGTAAAATGGGCAAGTAAGAAAGGGGCCCTTCACAGCAAGAGAAACAACCAGATGCTGTGAATCACAGTGACTCTCAGATGCCAACAGGGTGGATAACCAAAGACTATCTGTTACCTGCTGCCAAAGGGTATAAAATGAAGCAGCACATCTAGAACCAACACCTGGTGCCTACTCCAAGCACACCTGTCTTGATGCCTGGATGCTGGAGGTGACCAGCACAGGTGTGTCTTGGTGCTTGGGAGTATATGGCAATGTCAGCCAGAGTGACTGAAAATTAGTTTACTTTCCCATCCTAATTTTGCCTCAAGAATTGCTGCGCTGTTGCAACATTATTTTTTGTATCTAGGAATGCTATTTATTCTTTGAAGGACATGTGGGAAAACAGTACAGGGATAAGAAACAAGTGTTGTGAGGCAAATGAGAGGGCCTGGAAAAAAAAAAAGGGGAAAATATGTCCTGTGCAAATAGGGATGGTACCAAAGCCACTTGGGAAAACATAGCAGGAAGCAGAGAAAAACACTAGCTGAACTAACAGACAAATCTCACCAGCAAAATGCAAAGAACAGAGGCGCATGACATCAGAAGATAATTGCTAAAAGATAGAAACAATGAAGCAGCAGTAATGATATTATAGAGTCCTTATACCTCTCTGAGACCTGAGAACAAATATCATCTATAATGTAGTACAAGCAACATCCATCTCTGCAGCCTGAACTTCAGGAACCATTCTGCCCCGGTGCCTGTGAACCAGGAGAAATTCCAATTTTGAAGACCTCAAAGTCTAAATAGCCAAAGCAAACAAGGAAAGGAATTTAAAGATACTGAGGGTTTCTGAGAACTGTATTTTTAAAGCTGCAGTGAAGAACCACTTATTAAGAATTTATCATATTAATCTTAAAACCCATTCTCAATGGAATTAGGAATCAATATGCCATTGCATCCAAAGCCAGATAATTTTAAATGTAATTAATCTTTTCTTTCATGGAAATAATATAGAGCTGTTAGAATTATGTAGGGCTGAAAATAACATTATTTAGAGGTTGTGAAAAGGCAGAAACATCTGACTGCCTTTCTCCCCTGTTTTTTGGAAATGGCTTTCTTTCATTATTTCTACAGATTAAAAAAAAAAAAAAAATCAGCAGCTGATTTCCTCTGAAAGTCTATTCCTCCTATAGTAACTTTCACAGTTGGACTGAAGTGCACCACAGGATACACAAAACAGAAAAAAGGATGGGTCCCAGATGCATTTACCTTAAACAGGCATGTTCTTTCCCATTTTATCTTTGAACACAAAAAAGTCAATTAGTTCTTAACTTAGTTATTTTTCCATAAAACTACAAAAATCCATAGAGTTTTGTTGGTTTTCTGTTAGTTTAAAACAGCTCCTGCAGCTTCATTCATCATTCGTAAGAAACTGCTGTCCTGTAGCAGCTGCTTTTAACACTTCCTCAGAAAAGTAGATTTATCTTTTGAATTTCTCACTGCAGTAAGTTGCATCAGACTTATTACACACATGGAACAAAACGAATACAAACTATTTGGCAATGCTTCCCCCTGACCTGCACTAGAGATGAACACCCTAACTCATCTATTCAGAAAAGCAGACCTAATCACGGCATCAAAGAGAGAACACATTCAGATTGCCTTCCTCTGAATAGCTGCAGGTTTCTCCTCAATTTACAAATGAGTGTAGCAATTTCAATTTAATGTGGCTCTGTAGGCAATTTTACCTCATGCAAAATGACACACTAATGCAACACAACCAACAGCACTGATGCCAACAAGAGATATCTTTACACTTCAGATAAAATGGATTTAGGTGAAGGTTTGAATTTAGGTGAAGGTTTGAATTCATTTTACAATTAAAGCAAATGTATTTTATACACTTGGCAACCTTTCCTCCAAACTTTCTTTTAATTTGTCAACTTTTTCTACAAATCTGCCCACAAGAAATTCTTTGAGGCTTCACACAAATTGCCTTTCTACTTTCTTTTTGTTGGTTTTCACTAAACTACAGAATAAACTTTACTGCAGGGCAAAGTACAATTTACCAAAACAATTTTTAAAAGTGGGAACTCATTCTGTGGCAAAAGCTAAATTGTGTCTTCCAAGAATCACATTTGGCAGGAGTCTTAATACAGCAGACTGCCTTGGTTTCCAGAGGTTACGTCTGAATTAAGAGAGAGCCAGCAACACCAGCCCATAAACAGTAACACAACATGTGAAGGAGAGCTGGAGCAGAGAGCTGAAGATCATGAAAAGTTCAGAACTTTCAGAGACTGAATTTAGGATGTAAAAGCTGCTTACTGCTCAAGCAACTACCATTAAGAACACACCTTTCATTCAGTACATTCCCTGGCTCACTCATGCCTGGAAGAAGCCAGAAGTCTTCTCATCGACCTCCCTCCCCACCCTCTATCCTTTCTGACGAGTCTGGAAGAACAAGACATAGTGACACTAATGCAAAGGGATGTAACACTTCATACTCAAGGAGTAAAATGTGGATTTGAGTGACACAGAGATGAGGCCAGCAGGCCTCCCCTTTACAACTACACAGGCAGAAGGAAGGAGGTTAAAACACACATTTTAAGGATATTCACACTCCTGCTCTTCTGCACAGGTGTTGCTGGCACATGGAAACACCTCCACTCCTTAAATGAACTCAGGAATATTGGCATGCACATTTTGAAATTCTGACCACACAGAAAAATCCCACATTTGGATACACATGCTTTTCAGTCCAGGACTGATCCCAAGAACAGCATGTATGTGGTTATTGGTTGGTTTTGTTGTTTTGGGGTGGTTTTTTTTTTGTTTTTTTAATATACAACTTCCTCTTGGCTGGATCCCTAAAGCTGTAAATTACACATTCTATGTTTAATGTATGCCATAATCTTGTTTGCCATTTTGTTTCCATAAAATGTTAAGTTTTATGGTGCCAACAACATAGCTAAATTCTCTCCATTTAAATAAAGCCCTTTAGTTGAAATTTATTCTCATGTGTATCCTGAGCTGAAACTGAAAACTATTTATATTCAAAGGACCAGAAAAAATATTATTAGTTTCTGCAATGCAATGATTAAATTTTTCTTCTTCCTCTAGCTTTTCTGCTTCCCAAACTGGGCACATTCCATCCTTTATGTCAAACGTGTCAAAATAAAAACTGCCTCCAGGTGCCAAAATAGTTCCCAGGGGGAAAAAAGAGAGAAAAAAAGAAGGAGGAAAAAAAAAAAAAGAGAAGGAAGAGGTGAAAAAGGTGGAAAAGATTAGGCTTTTGACCACTATAATGAAGATACGATAGTCATCTATAAAATCATATCAATTTGCTGCAATGACATGTACTAAAACTGACGACAACAAAGGCATGGCTTAATGGGTAAAAAAATGCATACATTTTCAATGCAGTACACAATCCAAACAAAATGTGGGTAAATAACAGAATGATGACTCCTAATACTCTCAACTGTCAGCAGAAATCTCTCCAGTTACACAGAAATTTTCCACAAATACCTGATGATCAAACTAAAAGCACCCTTCTATCAACAAATTCATTCCCACAATTTACATTTTTCTGTACTTATAAGGAAATTCTTCTTACATCACATGATGACTGCTCCATTCATTGCACTCCACCTCCAGTAATAACATTATGAATTAAGTCAAACATGTATAAACCAATGGGTGGAAAACTGCCTTTTCAACATAAATACACCAAAATCCTTAAAACACTTTCAACAAGAGATACCACTCAAAAAATGCTGGTTAATGGCAAAGATGAATAGGAGCTGATCTGCATAGCAAATATTTCCTCTGAATACTGATACAGTGCATTCAAGAGCAGGAATACTCCCTGTTGAGGCCGGGTTTGAATGGGCATTTACAGAAGTTCAGCAAGGCTCAAGTGCCGTGTCCTACACTTGGGTCACAAGCGCAGGCAGTGCTAAGGGCTGGGGTAACAGCAGCTGGAAAGCTGCCCTGCAGAGAAAGACCTGGGGGTGCTCCTCAACAGCAGCTGAACATGAGGTGGCCAAGAAGGCCAGTGGCACCCTGAATGAGCAATAGTGTGGCCAGCTGGAGCAGGGAAGTGATTATTCCCCTGTAGTGAGGCCACTCCTTGAGTGCTCTGTCCAGTTCCAGGCCCCTCACTACAGGAAGGACATCAAGGTGCAGGAGTGAGTCCAGAGAAGGGCAACAGAGCTGGTGCAGGGTCTGGAGCACAAGTCTGATGAGCAACTGAGGGAGCTGGGGGTGTTTAATCTGGAGAAGGGGAGGCTCAGGGGTGGCCTTACTGCTCTCCACAACTCCCTGAAAGGAGGCTGTAGCCAGGTGGGGGTTGGCCTCTTCTCCCAGGCAACCAGCAACAGGATGAGAGGATATAGCCTCAAGCTGCACCAGGAGAGGTTCAGTTTGGATATTATGAGGAATTTCGTCACAGAAACGGTGATTAGAAATTGGACTGGACTTCCCAGGGAGGTGGTGGAGTCACCATCCCTGAAGGTCTTTAAGAAAAAACTGGAAGAGGCACTCAGTGCCATGGTATAGTTGACAAGGTGGTGTTAGGTGACAGGTTGAAATTCATGATCTCAGAGGTCTTTTCCAAACTGATTCTGTAATTCTGTTAAAAGGGTAAAATTATAGGAGAGCAGAAGCACTACTTATACATCAACGTCCTTTCAAACAGGCACATATCCTGCACAGTAGTAACACTCTTGGAAACCTGAAATTGGATCTGAGTTGAAACCATGAGCTGGATGGTGAGAAAAATCTGCAGGACAGCCTTCTGAACAACCACTGGCTGAATGAAGCCTGGAGATGCTCACAAGGAAACTCTACTGTGAGCAGGGAAATCAGGCATTTATAATATAATATGAACAGCAGTGCATGTAAGATACCAAATTAGCTTTTGTTTTCCAGGAAAATAACCACAGACCCCTGTATTTTGGGCTATTTAATGAATCAAAGAAAGGTAAAAGTCACAGCTTTTATCATACAGCTTCCTTGCACAAACTCTCAGATTAACAGTGAGCCCCAGCAGTTTTTGAGACCTGTGCAAATGCAGTAACTTCTAAGCAACAAGAGGCAAGTGTTGCAAATGGAATTGGGAAAAAAACAACTCAGTGGTATCACCTATGTGATGTTTACTACTTCTTCTTTGGGGGTGCATTTGTCATATTACATTATAAATAGCATTGCCTAAAAGAAAAAGAAGTGTAATATAAATTAACACCACTGAGATTCCACCTGTCTCAGGTGTCCCCAAGTACACGTCTCTAGCAGCACTTCTGCTCTTCATAGCAGACTGAAAATAAGGAGTCAAGCAGGAACTCTTAAGTGGTGTTGAATTTCATGCTGTTTTGTGAAAAAATATAAGTGAAAAGTAAAATCAAGCCAGGAGATTTCTTTTCACTTATCTAAGTTAATCTTAAAAAAGACTAGAAACAGTACAACAGGTTCCTACAGGTGACAAATTGTCATAATTCTTCCAGCCTCAGTCTACTGGTTGTTTTCACTGAGTGAGCAAGTAACAAACCCAGATCATCTCAGTGTAAGAGCTTACTGATGATTTACTAAAAGGCAAACACATTTTCTACATTTCTCTGCTGCTTTTGCATATGGTATGCTCATTTGATTATGACACTGAAACCAGGAAGCTACCTCAAGACAGACTCAATATTCAGTATTTGTAGGGTGTCAGCCTGGTAGGTGCCTTACAAGATAGAAAAGATTTGCCACTTCAGTGAGAGTTATTAAGCAATCCTTTCCCAGGCAACAATGCAGCTTTATCATCGACACACACCCAGTGCTCCTTTATAGACTGCTTTTGATTATAAAACCAGAATTTAAGGAGAATCAGAGCAAGATTTTCTGAAGATTGCAGGGGATATAAATGATATTTCTGTGACTATCACAAGCCTCCATATATTTAATCATTGATGTGTTGGTTGCTAAATGATGATTGAAAATTAGTATCTTTATGCCATTTTGCATATTTGCAAGAAACAGAAACAGTTGATTTGGACTCAACCACCCTTTTAAAATTGCTGTAGACACGTAGTCTCCAACTAAAAAAAGTGAAGTAAAAACCTGCAAAAAGGTGACATGAAAAAATAGTCCCTGAGCGGCCGTGCAGAAAAGGAACCATGACCTGATTACCTAATTCTCACTACTTTTCCTGAAAGCATGTACTCTGAGGTTAACTTTAGACTCAAAGTCTTCAGAGCATTGCTGAGCTTGAATTAGGACAGCTCATGCAGAACTTCAACATTTCTAAAATACTTTCTTTCCAATTGCAACATTTTTATATATGACTGAATAGCTGATTCTGAATTTCTTCATGTCACTACCTTTTCTTATTAAGCTTAAAGCCCAGCTCCTTATATTGTCTAAAGAAACATGGTTATTAAACAAAGATGCTGCGCTCAGGCACTCCAGCCTAAAATATCATGCAATTATAGAATTTTATCTTCTGAAAATATTGAGTCCCTAGAGAGAAACTGTTTAGCCTACTAGCTCCAAACTTTAACATGTTATTAAAAAACATTATTAAAAATGTGAAACCAGTTAAAAAGACTGTTCCATTTCTATCAGGCATTTTTATATGACTTCAAGAAAAGCTGAATGTCCAGCTGCCAGGCACTAACCAGTAAAGTGTCAAGCACTGGTACAGCTAGCATGGGATTATTATCCACTGGATGGTTATGGAGGTAAGAGTCAAAATTATCTTAAAGATGCCAAACTTTGCTGTAGAAGTGAACACCCACCCATCTGGTGCCACATCTCGGGTCTTTTGCAGCTGTCCCAGATGGCAGCACTATTGGGCATGTTTCATTGGGAATGCTCTCCTGACACACCTGCATGCGCCTCCCTCAGGTCCTGTCACTGGCCACCAGAGAGAGGAAGCTGTAGACTGCAATGAGGTCTTCCCCTCAGTCTCCTCTGCTGTTCATTTCGGAAACCAACTGATTTCAGCTGCTCCTCATAAGGCTTCTGCTCATCACCATCTTCGTGGCTCTCCTCTGGATGCTCTCTAATAGCTTTATATCCTTTTTTTAATGTGGCACCCAAAATTGCACACAGGACTTGATGTGAGGCCGAGTTGGTCAAAAGGTAACGCTCTATTCATGGCATTTCATAATTTGATAATTAAAGAAAGATTGCTCTTTACAAAGCAAGCCCATTACCACTTATCAAAAGGAAAATTCAGTATGCCAGCATTTGTACATTTAGTATTTTTTAAAATAAGGACACATGAGGAATATCTCAGGAAATACTTTAGGATTTTTATGTGGGTGGGTGGGTGGAGTAGGGGAGGAGTAGCAGCATAACTTTATCTTTTAGCATTGCGCACAGAATGTAGGTCAGCCTACTCCAATGGAAACACTCCATGCTGACTCTTCACATTCTTAGACATAAACATCTCATGATTTTGTAGGCCAGGAAATCGTGAATTTTATTCATGGTCCTGTCCCAGAATTGTCAGGGGGACCTTACTGTTTGTACTCCTGAACTACTTATTTTTAAAGAAGTAAAAATTTTGCTCATCTAGCAAATTACTAATACAAAGAGATAGTATGTAAATGTTGAATATTATAGCTTCTATAGTCCATGTCACAACATAATAAATTAGAGAAGTTCAGTTTCTAATTTCTCAGTAAATACTATTTTGTGCATAACAAATGCAGGAGGCATTTATTTCAATATAAAGCAATCTGGAAAATGTCCTTCCTTCCCTGTAAAAGCTATTTGTTAACTAATAATAGATATATATTTACTGTCTAAAATTATAACCTATTTTTAACCTCACATTGTCATACAAAGTTTATGGAGAAAATACTTAAAAAAAGGAAATCAGAGTCCATTTCCTGTTTTAACAAGGATAATTCCTTGACCAGAAGGCACAAATATTCATTCCTCTTTAATGTTAATTAGCACACTGTTTATTTTATATGTCACAATTTAACGAAAGAAAGCAAATTGCCGGGAACATTATTAAGTTCAAAACATTTTTCACCTTATTTATCCAGAACTCAATAAAACTGTTCAGTCACAGACTTGCAGCCTCCAGCTGCAAGGTTCCAGGTTCCTGCTATTAGCCTTAAATCATTTTTAGAGTTTCAGTAACAGTAAGTTGCCAAGCTCAAATATACAGCTATCTACATCTGCTAGATAGTTTGTCTTACTGGACAGTCTGGAAAAATTTCACTCTATCCAAACTGTCAAGCTTTTGCTGCTATCAAGGAAGCAATCTTTTTAAAATTTGCAAATCAGCATTTGAAAAGGGCATCTGTAAGAACGTTGAAAGGACAATGTTTTTTTTTTCCTTTAGGTGAGCATAAGATAGCCTCTCAAAAAAATTGCACATAGTTTAAAAAAGTAACTACTCCTTCCTTAATGAATGACTGAATCTCTACATTTCCCATTTGAGCGATAGAAAATCTTTTCAGAAACTTCAGTTTCTTCAACTGAGGAAGTTTATCAGGCTGAGCAAGCAAAAATAGGGAGCATGAAACATAATTTCATTTTTTCCTTATACAGAGGAACGGCAGAAAGCTGGAAGTGACAGGATGGCTGCTGCTACCAGACTGAACCATGACACGCAGCAGCGATACCCATCCTGCCCCAAAGCAATCAGATTCAGTGACTCCTACGTCTGGCAGCATCAGCTTCTTCCCACAGCAAGTCACCCAAAACATCATGAATGGGGGAAGAAATACCTGGCTGCCCTCCCTAATGTTTAAGTCTGTACATCTTCCACATGAATAGCATAATCTAATTCTTAACACCGCTGTTTCAAGGCATTCCATAAACTGATTTTTGAGATCTTCACATCTGATCGAAGTCCACATGTACCAGGCTGATTGAATGAGCTCTTAACCAAAACCATTTACCTGCCCTGGACACACATCAGGTGTGCTAACCAGCACGGTCAGAGCTGTAGGCTGGGAGCGGGGTGGGCAGGCAGCACTGCTGCACCACAGAGAGGCTGCCATGATCCACCCACCTGCTTCCCTCCTTGCCCTGCAGAACACCCAGGAAGAGGCATTCACTAACTGCTCAGACTTGCACGTGCCTGCATTTCCACTGCAACATCCCTATTTCTTGTCTGAAGTCATGCATAAAATCCAAGGGCAGTTGTCTAAAATTGGTGCTGGCTTCTGTCCAAATTGCACTTCCCACTTTTAACTGATACATCTTTGTTAAAATCAAGCCCTGAGCAAATAAGCTAATGTACATCATTTAAAGAACCCTACTCTCCACATGGATTATCAGTCTCATTTTTTCCTTCTTAACTGATGCAACCATATCCATTCTTATCGGGGATCATGGACTGCAAATCAGAGACAAGGGAATGAAACAGATAGAAGACATACCCAAACTAGTTATGACCACAGGTAGGTCTCACTGGAACCGACAACAAGGATCTTAATGACTCCCAGGCTCCCTGAAGCCCTGAGCAAAGGATGCTTTCCCAGAGATGCACCTTTGGCTCCACATGCTCTACAGATGATTCCGATTTGCCTGCACTGATGGCATCTGCAAGCCTAAGCTGCACTGAGTTCATTACACACAACTTTCCAGCTCTAATGAGAGCAAGACATTCACAACCACCATGAACAAAACTGTTTCAGAGCATAACAAGTTCTCTTGGTTCCTGCATTGCTTAGACTTGTCTGCACTGGCCAGGCACTACCCATGATCAGTGAATCCGTACTGCCTGGGCTGGTGTGCCGAGTCAGCTCATCTTAACTGAAAACATCTGCTCAAGCACTCATCCTGGCATACCAGCCTGGGGAAATTCCTCTGCTGCTGCTCTGATCCACCATGCCTTCCATGCCCTTTCACATCTAAAGCACAGGAGGTTAGGGAAAATTCCCTCAAGAGATGGGAGACCATCAAAACGCATTTTCAGGGGACCAGTCTGAAACTTTTTCTGGCTAAAGTGAAACATGAAAGTCACCTCTTGTACTTGTAAATAAGTTTTAAGTTTACCTATTCAGATAAACTGCTTTAGGTTAACACTGACATGTCTAAGAGCTTAAACATAATGTTACTTTTCTGTGGATGCATTTAATATAAATATACTTGGAAAATATGACCAAGGAAACTTGATTGATACAAGAAATACACTTGGTTCATTTTTGTCACTAAAAAGTTAACTTTATTTAAAACCAAATTTAAACATTTGCATAGAAAAAATTCTCTGACAAGGCTTAAAATATGGTAAGATGGGAAAATGATTTTGGAAAATAGTGGACACTGGATACAAAGAAATAATTTCACAGGAGTCATAATGGAATTGCTTAAAATGGAGGTTGTAGTAAGAAAAATGTCTCATCAAAACTAAACATTAAATAGCTTACCAAACCACAGGATCTATTTTCTTATTTGATGTGTTAATCTAGTGATTTCATCCTGTCCCAAAAAACCAGATTTTCCTTCAACAATTCAGTTCACTAAATAACACACACACACCTAAAAACTTCTTTTTTCTTCTCAGTAGAAAACAAATCAAAACCATTCATTCACTTCTCTAACTCCAAGTGCTGGCCCTCAAGGAATGTAAGGTTAGGTGGAATAAAGCAATAATAAGCTACAAATTTAATCTGGCCAGCAGTGGAACATGGTCTTTCATTCAGAAGAGGTAATATATGGTACATAATTATGATGTAGGTTAAATAATGCTTAATAGCAAACAAACAGCAGTCAAGAATGACAGCATGAACTATACAGAATCTAAGTAAGTGTCTTGCCTTTATTATCTGCCAAGATATGGCAGAGGAGGAAGAGAGGCTGGTTTGTGGGGTTTTTTGGGTATTGCTTCAGGTAGTAAGAGAGTATTTTACCATATGCCTGTGTCACAGCCATGGCATGGAGGTACAGTGATCCAAAGCAAAGTATATTTACTCTGTATTTCCAACAAGCACTGGCTTATCCACATCAGTTTAAAACAGGTGAAGTGAACAGTAAATGCACAGACTGCATGGAAATTTCTACCATTCTTTTCTATTCCCTTTCAAAAGTTACAGAAATGATAATGATATTTTCAAGCCAGCTAAACTCCATTCTTTTCCTCCTAAATTTAAAAAAATCCTTAGTCATCAGCAAAGCATGTTCTGCTCTCCTGTAACTACATTCATTACTCACATGACTTCTTCCTGATCAGATCTTAGGTCATCTCATTGTTTTAACTAATGCTTTTGGAACATCTTCAAAGCTCTTTGACCCTTGTGGCTTTTATGCCAGTGTCCTCTTCCAGTTCTCCATGTACACCTTGTATGTGTCTCCAAATCATTTCACAGGTATCTCCTCCCATCAGTACAACTCTCAGTTTTTTCCTTTCCAGCCAATCCCATCTCTCCAATCCTGCCCTCAATCTTCTATTCCCATCTTCTGATCACAAATGGCCACAGCCATCCTTGAATCTTAACTGCCTCACAGTCCATGCACCTGGGATGTTTGCAAAGGCAAACCACTCCATTATAATCTACAACTTTTTCCTCAGCCCTTCTGCTAAATCATTCATTTAGGACTATTTCTGCCTCTTCTACAGAGACCCTCCCCTCTCTGGCCAACCCAATACCATCACAACCACATCATGCAATCCACCAAGGGCCAGAAGTGGATTTCCTGTTATTACACTAACCTCAGCCTAACTAAGAAATCTCTCAGCCTTTGGCTTTTAGACACAACAAACTGAAGTTGATTGTCCCCACCCTCAGTTCCAGCCATCAATCATACCTATCTGGTCATCCCCAGCCCATCAACCCTACCCTGAATAATTTATCAGCCTTCCACCAAGTATAACATCATTCAGCATTTCCACGTGTGCATAGCTGGTCACTGGACAGGAATGATGCAGCCTCTGTAATTCAGAAAACCTCTCTCTCTCATTGGGATGACACCTCCTGTAATAGATACAAAGGCACAGCATCTAACAGAGGGCAGCTTTTCTTTTCCTGTTACCAATTTTCAATTTAGAACTAAACAATTGTTAACCTACTTTCCTACGTGAGTTGAACTTCATGGCTTTCCTTTACTCTTACTGCTTACACACTTCTTGCAGTTATCTCAAAACCAGCCCAGAGAGTCTGTGAACACCTAGCTTTCACAACTAGCTCTTCTGAGCACTGCTACAACACAGCAACTATACAACACCAAAGGCAGGTGCCAGAGGCCACATCCCCAGGGACATTTTTTGGACCAAGAGTGGTCAGAATACCTAGCAGAGCTTAAATCCTTTGTAAACAGTACAAAATTGAACTGTAAGCTAAATGTTTTACAAAGCAAATATAAACCTCAACATCATTTATGTTTTTGAAATGCTACCCTGTGTTACACAGATCACCAGGATGAGCAATCAAAGAATTATTATTCATCTGTCCCATAAAAGCACCAGAGAAAAGTGACAAAATGACAGTTTGGAGGCAATCTGAGCATCATGCACTACTGAAAAACTGCAATTTCACTTCAGGTGGCCCGGACTCCAGCTTATGTTCAATAGACACTCTCAAAACTTAATAAGCTCTTAAGCACTAAGAAAGAAGAAATTAATTCAATGGGGAACAGTATTTTCCTTCTGAAAGTATTAATAAAAATATTTACTTGTGAGGACTTTTCCCTCTTACAATATCCAGGTAATATTTTGGCAGGGCAGTCCTGGCTCTCGCCCACAAGTGAGCTAGAGCTTTGTTCCTCCCATACACTGATTTCAAACTACACTGGGTCACCCCAAGAGTTCCTTCCAAGGGGATATAGTTTCAGCACTAGCTCCAGAGACTTGAACTTCTTTCTCTATGAGGAGAAAAATGTTTCTGTAATAGGTTGACCTTTCTTCAGATATGTTGATATCTGAAGGATGTCAGTTCATTGTGAGAATTTGGAAGCTGGCCATGACTCCAAAGGCTCCACATATTTTCAGAGTGACCATGCCTGTAATTTGAACCCATTGAAATGAAAGTGCATGGCTGGAGAAGAGTAGTACGTGCTTAAAAATCTCACTGTGACTCAAACACTGATTTATTTCCTGCAGCAGTGATTTGGTAGCATCACTTCACAAAGGCAAAAGGCAACAGGTTTTATTTCTATGACCTTCCTGCATTCTCGCAACTCACATGAAAAGGAACAATGAAAATGTGGCTGAATGTGAGAAAGCACCAAAATGCTATGGCTTTTTGGGTGGGTGTGGAGAGAAACACACAAACTACAAAAAATCTAATAACTCCACACCCAAGCATTGCTAGTGAATGACCTCACTGGTTTCCTACATGTACTCCAGCAGCTTTCCTGCCATCACTCTGTTAAGCCAAGCAATGATGTCAACAGTCCACCTGTGAGAGTGATGTAGCCCTCTGGGTCATGGTCTCAGAGAACTTGGATAAAAGCTGTGCCAGTGTTAATTAAATGCACCTCTTGTTTCACTGCTGATTTCCTCTGATAAGGCTCAGCTCATTTTTCCTGGAAAGACTTCCATGCTCTATGGGAACTGGAGCCAACCATAACACAAACCAAATATTGCTTAGAGAATATGAAGACAACATGCTAAATATTTAGTTAAAAAAAAAATCATTGTGTATCAGAGCTGGGATAAATACAAATCTCATTACTTTGCATGTGCTAGTGACAAAGCTAAACTACAAATGCTAGTTACTGCAGATAGTTTATTATCTTTCAGCAGTACTTATCTCTCTCATTTTCCCGACTACATTGGAGCAGAACTCTTAACCTGGTTTACTGATCCATTCTGACAGGTTAGAATATGAGAAGTTCACCTAGTAAAAGATATGCTTTGAGAATGGCATTTGACATTTAATTAGCATCAGAATTATCACTACAACTTTAATGAAAAATAGCATTTTTTCCCTGCCATCAGAAAAGCCTTAGTTGTAAGAAGGTTTTGAGCAGCTTAGGTATTAAGGGACCTCTCCATTAATACAATTAGCCAGCAAGCAGTGGAAGGAAAAAAAAAATTTATGCTGCTCCTTCTATTTTTCCTATATAAAGAAATCTAGTCCACTGTCATGACTGGATGCTTTCACCATATGCTGTCACTGGGATTTCTGTAATCCCTCTACTCACAACATTGACTTCCAACCACTTTAAGCCTTCAGGACATGCCCTTTTATACTTGCTTTGTTCTTGCAGACATTTTCAGATAGCTTTATTAGTAAGAAAACTGCAAAAGGATGGCTTTCAGTTTTGAAACTAGACATCAAAAATATTTCTTCTTGCACAACTTAAAAAGTAACACTAAGACTTAGTTGCTGACAACAACGTGCACAAAAAATCTGAAGGCGACAAATTAGAAAAGTGGTTTCAAAAGTCGTAGTGCAATTATATTATGAAAGTTTGTTTCATGATGCTCACAACTCTCCACTCTGAAAGGCAGCAAGTTGGACCTCTTGCTATAATTTAATTCTAAAGAAAGAACTGTGTGGTAACGATGTTAGGAATACATTCATATTCATCCATTCATTCTGATTTGTAGCAATTGTGATGGCTCCAAGAAGTGTTCTGTCCCACATTCCTGAGCATTACATTCCTGAGCATTAGCAATATTTTTCCAAACAACCAATGATCGATGTCCATGTATTTACATTTTTACCTCTTGGGGATCTTATGTTTATACAATACCTCGCCTACAAACTCTCTTGGAATACATAACACAGGCCATACTGCCTTCCCAGCTCAGGATATGGGAGAAGTTCCACGGCTAATACTGCCTCTCACCAAAGTCA
>VYZP01041296.1:0-10849 GCA_013400635.1 Hypocryptadius cinnamomeus
TTTTTTCAGTAAAAAAAATATTGTATTCTTTTCAATAACCAATTTGTGGGGAAAAGGACTTTTAGAAATATTATCCAAAGAAGAATAAGCTCAGCACACAACTGCAGTCAGGTCCCTCATGGAAAGTAGTCCAGCCTGAAGGTACACAGTCCTTAGCACTATCCCAACTTTTTAGCAGAGTACTCCATGTCTTTACATCCACAAATTTCCCAGCAGAGGAGAGATCTTCTTCACATAACTCTTCCTTTTCCTCCACCCACCCCAAAATAACCCCACAAGCCAACAACCTACAGCTTTATGTGCAGTAATTTGACAACATTACAGTCTTAATCTGCAGCTGGGAAGCAGAGACACAAAGGACAGCACCAGTGAAGAGAAGCAAAGCACCATTCAACCCTCATTCCTCTTCTGTGCCAACATGATGAATTTGTACTCAAACCACCACGGTTAAAACTGTGCTGGGCTGCTCACCTACCTGGAAAAACCAATACATATTATGAGGCATGAACATCCATGTTGTGAGTGTTTTTTTTGTATTTTTTTTAAGTTTGGTTTGTTTCAGTTTTTGTTGTTTTGTTTGGGTTTTTTTTGTTTGTTTTGCTTTCTTTTTGTCTTTTTTTTTCTTCTGGTTAATAGGTTTTGTTCTTTGTGGTGAGGGCATTTTTTGGTTTGTTTTCAAGGGCTCGCCAGGTTCCAGTAAATAACACTGGGTTGCGTATAAAGCTGTGGCAATTTATTCTCTAATACTAGAAAATTAATATGCACAGATTTTTCAGTTTTTTATCTTGTGAATACAAAGACTGAATCAAAGCATCAAAAAGAAAGAAAGTGGGCTTTTTTTTTCTTGCTTAAGTTTTCTGGGACTCAATAATATTGTCAGTTTCTCTCCTGCTTCTATTTTGTCTTAAGGCTCTGCATCTTGGAAGACTGTGAAGCTGCTGTGTGATTTTTATCTCCATGATTAAAGTGTTACACTTTATTGAGCTCTTTGCATCAGCATCAAAATCTGCAATGCAGGATTTTACATAACACTTCATTTTCTCCTCGCACCATTACTGTTATTAACCTGGCCGCAATAAACAGAAAATACAGCTCGGCTCATGATGTACTCCTGAGTTTGTGTGTGTGTGTGTGTGTGCATAACAGAAAAGGAAAAAGAATGGAAAAGAATGGAAATGAAAGGGCCTCCACCCTGTGAAAGACTAGGAATGGCTGCATGAACTTGTCTTTTCCTTGAAGAATAATCTCAGCTTTTCAGAGTTAAGAGGAGAAGTACTGTGCTGGAGCTTCTGCATGTAAGGATTTCTTCCAAAATAAAAGATCAAAATATAACATCCAAACTCCTTCCAAATTCTCTAACTCATTATTATTCATCATTGGACTTCCCAAATGGAAGATTTGATTGATATCCTACTTTGGGATGCTGTACGTTTCTTTGTTTAAATGACAAAGAATGTGAGATCTGCCAAGAGGAAACCAATAAGGGTTTGGAAAGCAGCTGAGGAGCTGGATGTGCCAGCACAGGTGACCTTCCCACACCATCAGTGGGTGGAATCTGCATGTTTTACAGACATGAGATCTCTGAGTTCCCAGGAAAACAGTGTGAGTTAAATATCCAAATGTGTAGGAATCTGGGTTATTGACAGAGATTTTCTTTTTGCTGAGGCAGGAGAGACCTGCAGGTTGTGGAGCAGAGACATCTAGATGTGTAAGCAAGCTACAGGAGCCATAAAAAAAAGGAGATGGATCGTCCAGGAAAAGATGGTCACCACAACTTGATCAAAACCTAATGGGAGAGGGAGAAAGAAAGCCAGTGTGGGGAACCTGGCATGTCCCAGAGCGAGCCTTCAGAGGCAAAGTCAGTTTGGGTACGGCCTGACAGAAATGCTTCAGGAGCTTAGCCATCATCTTCAAAATAAAACAATTAGGAGGTCAGGCTTCCTAGACTTGCTCTTCCCTTTAGATAACAGAAGCTCTCCTTTTGCAGTCCTGAAATTCTGGAGGTGAGGAGTTGGGGGATATCCTAAAAACCTGTACCAAGCTGTCTCCACTCAGCTCCTGCAGGTCTCCATGAGCTGCACTGTGCTGCCACAGCAGCCCAAGGCACCTCCTCCCAGGAGTGGTCAGGAAAATCAATGCAGACTGGACCCAGTGGCACTGCTATAGCTTACCCTGAAATGTTCTGGTTATTTTTGAAGGATTGTTTTGTTTTTTAACCCAAGAGAAATATTTTAGGAAGCTCGCCAAGCTTCTGCCCCCTACTTATGTGGGTTCCTGCTCTTTACTCATGCTATTTATTTTGCACTTGCTCTTTACTCAGTTTACTACAGTTTGAAATATAGCAGAACATTTTTCAGTTCGTCAGTGTGTTGTTTGCTGTCAAGGAGACGAAATGTTACTACTTTCCTCTGGAGAAGCTTAGGACATGATGGATGAAATGTCACAAATAATTAGACTTTTCTTATGAATTACATTTTTTAAACTTCTGTTTGCATGTCAGCAGGTATGTTACGGATAGGCTGCATGGAAGGACCTGGGGAAATTTTAGTTCTCTGGGAACAGCAGTAATGTAATATCTGATAAGCCAGCTGAGACAAACTTTAAGAACTTCTACTATGACAATTTGGGGCTATGAAGGATCTGAGTCCAGTGGCAGAATCAAAAAGGTCCAATCCAGTTCCTGAATAGCATGGACATGAATAGGGATTTAAAGATTGCTTGACACAGTCTGACCTAAAGTCTATCCACTGTAGTGTCTTGTTTCTGATGGTGATGTTTTGTGGCACTGTTAAGCCCTACATGACACAACACCCAGTGATAATCTAAATAACTATCAGGCTTGGAGGAAATAAAAACTGCAGTTCACTTTCACACTTTGAGCAGAGATGTACAGCAGATAGGCAGATACTCAGATTGCATAAAATTACCTAGGAGACAGACATGAACAAACCCTCCAACTCTGAACTCTCCCTGGATAAATGACCTACACTTTGTGGGCTGGGCACACACCAATGAACACCCCCAAACACCTGAGCGTGCTGAAAAATCTGCATAAAACAGTCACAGGTATTCACACACTGCTTCTTCTTTAGGTTTTATATGAGTTTCGAGATCTCTCATCATTTTAATCTCTAAGTTTATAAATGGCCAGTTGTTACAGCAGTAAACACTGGATCAAACATAAAGCTGCAGCTGAATTACTGCTTTGAAATCTTGTACCACATGCAATGACTTTAAATTGCTTGCTTTGCTAGAAAGGCTGAAAGAATGCGAAGCTGTGACACTCTAAATCACACTAATCAATGATGTAAATCTTAACTGTATGAATGTATCAATAATGAGGAATGCTCCAGGGGGAAAAAACAGGGGAACTGCACACCTTTAAGATCTCCCTTCCATAACCAACTTATTCTCATACACTGTAGAATCATCAAGAAAATATAAAGACTAATAATGATGTGGCAAAATTTACTTAACCCCCTTGACATCGAAATATAGTCTTATTTTATCTATGGGGAAAAAAAGTCTCTCACGTGTTATTTGCTAAGCAATCTCAACTGATTAGGAATGATTCAATTAAAATGGAAGTGTTGCAGTGAATGACATAAAAAGCATCACTGAAATTTTCTCAGGAGATTTGAAATGTTATTTTTAATGCTAAAGATAAACTGCTTACACACAAATGTTTGAAGGGGAAGAGGAGCCATGAAGTTCCAGTGTTCATAAACAGAACACAGCTTGTTTTGGGCATCACAGTATTTCAGATAAATATTACAGATATTGGTATTATCAAAACAGGGCCTGGGAAAATAGTTTTCAAATACCAGGAAAGGGGGGGAGGGGGGGCACACACCTCTCAAACCCTTTTTTTCTTCTTACTCAGAAAACAAAGCTGTGATCATCAACTCATCTCTAAGGATCATAAAACAACAAAAGAAAATTGCCTCCCAATGGCTAACACGATGAGAGGGAAAAGAGGGGTCTTGAGTAGCTCCTTGACTGTGTTGCTTCCTCCCAGCAACAGCTAATGAGATTCCCTGCCAAGGTGGAACCTGCCACGCATCCTCTACATCAAAGGGGATCTGGAGGATATTCTATTGCCTTTGACTACCACACTGCCTAGTGTGGCAGAAAGCCACATCTGAAAGTCCCCATGACCCCAAAAGTCACATATTGCTCTCTGAGGAGCTTGGAAGCTGATAAAACCCATAATCCAGCCCTTGTTTTGCTTCTTCACAAACACTTGTATTCTAAGAGCTGTGTGCAGGTTTATCAGAGAGAGAGTTGGTTGCATCTCTCTCTTCCTCAGTCAGGCCCATCATAACTTACATGGTCTAATCACTCTCCATCCTTCCTCTTCCTTCACACTGCAGCTAGAGGAAGCTCAGGAACACTGTCAGATTTCCTGTAGTGAAATCACAGAGCAGCTCCTGTGGTGGGTTCCCAATCTATGTTCCATGCGCTACAGGCCACCCGCAGTGGGGCAAGGCTCACTCGGCACCCCAGGCACCTGTGGCTGCTGTCCAATGAGCCTGTGCTCCCTGTGCCACTTTCTAGCCAGTCTTAAAATACCTCATGAATTGACTCAGTGGTCAGGGTCATGCTGCAACCTAGCAACCAAAGCCCAGGGGGAAAAAAACCTGCCCAAGGCCACCCAGGATGTGAGGAAAAGCCAACCGATGCTTTCGATTTCTGTCCATTGTGCTGCTGCTCTTGTTTTGGAGGGTTAGGGAGAGGCTCCAAGTGCTGAACTGAAACCTTTTCCATGTCAGACCCTGTTTTCAAGCAGAGTGAAGGTGGAGGTTGTAACTACAAAAATGACATGAAGATGGGAGGTTGTTCATCTCTTTCTCTTCTTCCTCTTCTGGGTAAGTATTTCGTTTAGGGGAGACAGGAAGGCTTCATAGTCAAGTGCAGCTTCTACCACTGATCAATGCAGGCAAAGGAAACAGAAAGAAGCTGGTTTTCAGGGAAACTATTTGACAGTCTTGCTATTTTCTGCACTTTACACTGGGAACCTTGCTTCCTTCATTTTGGGGCAGAGATATAAAGAAGTATTCCAACACGAAGGCATAATTTTGGCTCCGTTCCACTCGACTGGATATAAGGATGCAGTGTCAGCTGCCTGGGAACATAGCTCCCAGTGCTCTGATATTTTTTTGGATTTTTCTGGTTGGGTCCCAAGTCACCGTGCTCATTTATCACACATTGAAGACTGTTGTTTCCTAATACTTCTGCTACAGGGAATACTTCAGGAGGCCCTGCCTCTACTGTTCCCAAGCCAGCAGAAACAAAAGGGGCAGAAGCTTCCATCTCATGAAGTGACATGTGCATTGATTCCTCAGTTCTGACACAGGCTTGGCATTTGTCCTTCAGCAAATCATCCAGGTACCCTCAGCTCTCACTCTTAATGGACATTGCAGAAACCAGTTTATCTAATCTCCATAAATCACCACCTCCTTGTGAAAGACACTTTTCCATAGTGCCCAGTAGTGCAAATTCAAGGGGATGCTGATCAGAACAGGAACTACTGTATCATATGTAGCCTGCCATTACACACATCTAAACACAACACCCTTTTCTTGTGCTCTGGGGTGGAAGTGCAAGAATTATTGGTAAAAGGAACATTCAGAAAAATGTTATTTCAAAAGGTGCTCTTTACTTAAGAAATTACCCCTACTTTGTATTTAATATTTCATACCTAAGGTTCAATCAATGCAGGAAATTCTCCTTCTATTCTCGTATCTCAACAATAATGATGCAAAAGGTCATACAACGTATCATCAATAAAATACTGTCTCTTGAAAATCAGTTTTCAGATAGTCAAATTATTTTTGAAATAGAAGTGCCATTCTTTAACCCTGACAGGAAGTTAGAGGCACAACATTCAGTTTCCATTTAAAAATCAGAGTGTAAAAGGGTAGGGGAAAAAAATGCCCCAAAAATCACTAACACAAATGTCATTCAGGCCTGGCAAAAAGGAACACAGAGATTAAATGTTACCCTTTATAGTTTGCAACCCAGACAGGAGATCACTGAGCTAGAGCATGACAATGAAATCTACTGCATGTATGCAAACTAGCCAGTCAAATCTCTAGCTCTCTCCAGGCTGGAAAAAATAACCAAAGGAAAAAGAAACAACAAAACATTAAAACAATTGAAAGAAGAAGTAACACTTCAAAAACCTTTCTGTTTCAACTACATATAATAAGCTGTTCCTGGTACTGGGGAGAGTCTGAGGGCTGGATGTTTTTTTTTTCCTTTTAATGTGAGATTTTTACTCCGACACTTTATCCTTAATGTTACTTGAACGTAGGTTACTCTATCTGCACACCAAAATATACTGGCTTGGAGTTTAATTTTGAGACACTTAACATTACATTTTCCCAAGAAATGGTTGCTCTTCTCCTGAATTTGATGGCTCGTTGAGCTTCCAGGTAAGAGCTGGTTTTACAGGGATGTCTCTGCACGTTCTTTACAGTACTTATAAAACTGCCTGGCCAGCCAGAGCACTCATTGCCTGGGGAACTTTTGGTAGGGGTAGGTTAATCTATGTGACCTCCATAGTTCATCTGAAACTGCTGCACAACTTTCTAAAGAGCCATCTTTATTTCCTCCTCATCCGCTGCTCCATCTCTGAGTGACTCCCAGCACACACTTTCTCAAGGATAGATGGATCAAACACAGAGGTGAGCATAAACACATTTCTTCCTGTGAAAACATTTGCAGTGGTGTAGATAAAGACTCAAGACTGCCCACTAACACTCACAGTCCCTTGTGTACCAGCCCCAGTGCAAAACCACGTAAATGTGCAAACACAATGATTGCACTCCAGCAGAAGTATTCCTATTCCCACAGGAAATACAATCCAGCTGCTGGGAGGGGTTTTTTTATTAGCAGGGATCTGTCCTTTCCAGTAATGAAAATAATTTTTCTGTTCTCTGAAAGGACCAGCAGATACCATTCATTCCAGGTTAGAGTCTTTTTCCTGTATGCTAATGTGTTTGATTTTTAAGCTGATGATGGGTAGTCTGTCAAAGTTATTTCAATGTAGAGCAAAGGAGTAGCTCTACACAGCTTGTAAGCCCTTCCTTCCCCATCCTCTGAAGCAGCATTAATCAGAACTGCTGCCTAAGCCATGGAACATTTTGTAACTCTACCCAGCCTTCTTCCCACCCCTTAACACCTCCTCTCTTCTTTCCCCCCACCCCATCAGCGCTGCTCCCCCAGCACAAGTTGCCACACATCTGTACAAAGGACAGGCGGAAGAATAAGGTGACAGTTTTTTAAGGAAAGAATAAAAATGCAAATTAACAAACACCAAATTTGCTGTAAACATTAAATACTTCAGACATGAAACCTTCTGTGCTACAAGAGTGCTTTCAGCATTATCTATTCACAGCAGTTCCTCTGCTCCTGAGGGTCATAAACACTGAGAGATGGAGCCAGCAAAAAAGCTCTAGTTGAAATTCAGCTCACAGCAAAAGCAATTTCCGAGTGTGCAAAGTGCTGTCAGCAGGCCTGATGTTTGTGTATGAAATATAGACAATATGACTGGCCCATCGGCAGTCACTGTCAGCCTGATGGATGGGGCCTGGAAAGAAGTAAAGCGGCTGCCGTTAGGGCCCAGTCTATCAGATGCTTGATGGAGATTCGGGGGCTTAATAGAGGTAAAAGTTTCTTCTAATCGGACAAAATTTCCAGCGGTGATCACAAAGAAAATAAAAGGGATAGCGATCTGATACGAGGGCACAAGCAAGGCTTCCCCGCCTCAGCACAAAAGAGAAGAGGAAAGAGATGCATTCTCAATAGGGAGGAAAATTGGTGTCTTTGTTCTTGGATCTCAGCTGTCCCAGAACAGGGAGGACAGCCCTACAGCTCACTGTGTGCACAAGCATCTTTGGGTGTTCCCCACTGCCCACTCTGCTGGCAAAATGAAAACATCACTCTGATGCCCTTCTCAGCATACCTGTTGCTGTGGCAGAGAGGGGACTGATGGACACAGCACCACACCCATGCAGACATATTTGTGAAACAACCAGTTCAAATGTCCTTGCTCCTTCTACCATTTGGAAACCAGAATTCTTGCTATTTCCTTTTTTCTTTTGCCCCCAAGGTTGTTATGTGGGTAAAACTTCATGTGCAGTATATGTGGGCCATCTGCAATAAAAACACAGAGGGTTAAACTCCACACCACACCTCATGCTATGGGGCCATTACCTCATGATTTGCCTCAGGCAGAAAAAGTGGAGACCACAGAAAAAAGGCATGGCATGGATCAGGGCACTTGTAGTGGTTCAGTTATTAATACTTGTGCCAAGAATCCATGAAAATCAAAAGACTTGAAAAAATGCTGACCACTTCAATAAAGATAGAGAGCAATTAGAAATGAGCTTGTGCTTCAAAGTCCACGAACCTGTCTGCAGCCAAACTGTATACATTTTGAAACGAAATAAACCACAGCTTTGATCCATCCCTATTTGCAAAGGCAAAGAAGGGCTGATAGCTTGTGATGTTTGCCTCCCTTCAGGTATGTGAGAAGGCAAGTTCACTGCCTAGGGAAAGGCAGAATTATTGCAGGCTTTCACTCCAAAACAGGACTGCCAAGTAGAAGAATTTCAATGAATGCTTAAATTTCTTAAGCAAAACCACCATAAGAATTGAGGCAAAATGCAGAACAGGAAATTAAAATTGTGCACAAATGGGAAACCACCCCAGGTCTAGCAGTCTGTCTAACATTTTGGAAGAAGTACTATATATTTCTACAAGAAACCATAGCTTAAGAAAACACTTCCTCTTAACTGGGACTTTATTCTTTTCACCCATCATTACAGGCTCTTCCTTGATCAGAAATAAAGCCAAGAGTGGTTGCTGGGGGTATTTGGGGAATTTAAAAATGGTCATTTCTTTTCACCAGTGTTCAAATAGCTCTCCAACAGGAGAATCAGCAAACTTTTCAATACCCTAAATGGTCATGGTCATCATGACCTGGGCTCAAGAGGACAGAGTACACTTGATTAACTCCTACTTGACCTTCCAAACCTACAACCTACTGGTTCTGTCACCTCAGGCATGCTCTCTACAGCTGGAGATTTCCTTCCCTGAAAAACCCCTCCCCAATGACATCCATCCCTGCTCTCAGGCTGGGAGCTGGTCTTCACACACCAAACCCACCAGTGTTTCTATGGCACTCTGTGGGGCTTTTCCTCTGGAACCCAGTTTATCCTGCCCCAGAGTCAGCTGGAAATTCTACATCTCAAAGCCCCAGCTTAGAACTTGTCACAAGGGCTGGCTGTTTCCTACTTACCAAAGGGACACAAGAGCAGGCAGGACTCAGCTGGAGCCTCTGGTAGCAAAGCAGCTCCTGACATTAATATCCTTTAACACAGGCTCCAGAAGAGCTGCTAACAGTGAGCTTTTAAAAAAGATTGCTGCATCTTTAACAGGTTTTAAACCAAGCTCCTTTACACTATTACCAGCACCTGATGAAAACCACTACCCTATTGAACTCACCAGAGGGCCATTAGAAGTGTGTCAGATTATATTAACTAGGCAATTAAAAAAAAACACCCAACCAGCAACAACAAGGAGCAGCAACTCGGCTGGTGAGGAGAGCCTGTCTGTCGTTTTGTAAATCCCCAAATTAATTTTGAAAGGCCACTTTCAGCCTGGAGTTAAGGCCAGATTTACCCTCTGCATTGTCTGCAATGGGCTGAATCTCTGCAGCAACCTGATGAAACTGATTATTTATGATAAGTGACTGACATTGGAACAGTGCCCAAAAGGCAGAGGAATGAAAGCCGCTGTGACCCCAAATGAGAAGATTTTCTTTGATCAGCTTGCACCAACTTCTAAAAAAATTATGACTTTTGGTTTCATGCAGGAGATCAAATAATTAAACAGATGTGCAGATATTAATAACAAAAGGTGTTGCATGAGGGAAGCATTCAACCACAAACAAGCCATTTATTTTAAGACTTAAGTGTTGCTGAAATTCCCAATCAGAAGAAGAAAGAATGATTTTTAAGTGTGATGTGGGAGGCATTTTAGAGAACTGGGGGTAATTTAAAACAGAATATGCTTTTTTGATGAGACTGCCAAAACCAAGATGCCTCTGGATAAAAAATAAAGCAAAAAAAAAAAAGTTAATTTACATACAGACAGAGCTGTCAAGCGAGTCATCAGCAGAGAGAGGGATAACAAGTCTTTGGGTAACAACTCCCTTGTTAGGAAGATGGCAGCAAGAAGCAGGATCAAGGGAAAAGGAAAGTCACTGTACTGATGTTTTAAAGGAACAGTTAGCATTTTCTGTGGCTTGGGGGGCTGAACATTGCAGCTGCTTGCTCGGTGCAAGTGGAGAAACCACCTGCGTGAAGGATGCATGCACAGCTGGGGAAATAATTGAGTAATATCTTCTATTTCTGTTCAGCAGACAAAGGTCTGAGCAAGGAGTTTGGGTCTAGACTCCAACCTCAATTTTCCTCAGCTTTATGCTGTTGGGGAAGGCAGGAAGGATGTTATTTTGGGGCTTTACCTTTCCAGGANGATGTTATTTTGGGGCTTTACCTTTCCAGGATAGCCAGAAGTGACTTGAGGAGGTACTGGGGAGAGAGAAAGAGGCCCTGTCCAAGAACTCTTAAGGAGTACCACACACCCACACATACTCCTTGAGTGCTGCTGGATGAAAAGCCCATGAAAAGGAAAATAAATGAAAAACGCTGGCAGTTCCCACGTAAGAGCTGCAGAGAGCAGATCTCAGGCCCTCATCAACATGGCAGCTGCTCCTTGTCCCTCATTACATGCCCACAGTGCTACCAGCAGCACAAGGACCACTGACATCCAAGATAAG
>VYZP01041305.1:0-78283 GCA_013400635.1 Hypocryptadius cinnamomeus
GCACTGACTGGACACAATAATCAGGACACTTCTGGTGCCCCATGCTGCTGGGAGTTTCCTTGCCCTTGTTACATGGTAATCTTTTCCATGCCTTTTGCAGGTGTCAAGCTGTCAAAGCAATTCCCTGGGTTTGTTTGTTCTTTCCCTACTACTAGTTTTTCAGCGTAAAAGGTGGATTTGCAGATCCATCTCTGGGGGAGGGTTTGGCTCTTCAGAGAGCTGTACAAGTCCAGCAAATACAGCCATGTGGAAATACTTCATCTCCCCCAGATGTAGCCCTTCCTTCAGTCTCCCAGCCTGCTTCGAGCCCGTTCCTGTTTGTGTCCATCTGCAGTTTGCTGCAAGTCTTTTGTTGCCAAGTGCTTTTTGACTGCATACAAACAGAAGGTCCCTAGAAACTATCTGAATTGATCTAATGGAAATCTGAAGACTGTGGCAATGAAAAGTCCAGTTATATGGCAGTGACAGTTTCTCTGTGCATAAAAAGCTTGTGACTAAAAGTCCAATACTTCATAGACTGCAGAAGTGGGAGCTTTATATCATTTCCAGCTCACTAATAGTGTTGCCAACTCTCATGATTTTATCATGAGTCTCATGATATTCTTCTTAAAAGCTTAGTTTCTGAAGTCAGGCAATTACATGAGAATCTTTCTCTCTCTCTCTCTTTTTTTAACATTCTTTTCTTAGCAGCAAGTTTCTAGCCCTGATGCTTTCAAGGGGAAAGAAGGGGAGAAAAAAAAGCAGAGAAAGCTTTAAAAGATGACCAAGGTTTATCCTGACGACTCAAAAACACCAAGAATGCAAACCAAAAGAGGTACATAGATATTACTGTTTGCTTGTTTCTTTTTAATCTTGTGGGCTTTTTTTAAGCCAGCCTTATGTCCAACTCATGGTTTTTGAATGCCTGGGATTGGCAACTCTATTTTGACAGGCCTAATGCCTATGTGTAGCTCTGGAAGTCCTGTTATGGTATTTATTTTTAGAAAAGCTATTTTAGCTCATTTGGCACATTCTTTATAGCTTCATCTACCTCGTGTAGTTAGACTCATGGGGCCAGATCCTTAGCTGGAGCAAATTAGAGCAAGACCTGTGATTTAAACCATCTGGAGATCTAGCTCATGGTGCAGTCATCTGGCTTTACTGGCAAAGGGATACAAAATATAGTCCCAATAACATTTTTAAAAACTCTATAAACTGTGCCTAAAATAGTCTTCTGTCGTTCTGGAGCAGATGTGGTATATACAGAGAACACAGGGTGGAAAGCTTCAGAGGATTTTCTTGCTGCTTGTGTGAGTGCATCTCCATAGCTCACTCCATCAGATCTGCCTGTCATGGGTTTTGTACGCTCCCCATGCACTGCACCACAACTGAGCTGCTGCTTAAGCACGTCTGTGCTGGGTGCTGTAAAATCATCTTCACAAAACCCTCTGAAGTCAGACAAGGTCAGTGCCACTCTGGAGTTGGATTCCTCAAGGACCACAGAGGAGCTGCAGGAAGTGGTCTTGGTGACTCAGCTGATGGCAGTCCTACTGCTGGGTCAGCATTGAGATGATGCCCAGCACAATGTGAGAAGGCAATGTTTGTTTCAACATCCTTCAGATAAAGTGCAAGATAGGGTCTCTGACCATTTATTTCCAAAAGATCTTACAAACCATTTTATAGGAACAAAAATTGGCATACCTTTTCAGGAGAATGAAGTAGTCATAAAAATGTGATAGCTAATTCAAATCTTGGGAAATGGATTAAAAAAAAAAAAAATGCAATTCATTTCCAGCCCTTTTTCCAGATGTTCTACAGTGAAAGTCCCTACAGCACCATGCAGACCTCCTGAATGTCACTAAAGCTTTCCCCTTTGCTGGCAGCACTTTATGAGGCTGAGCTCCCTTTGCTGAGCTGTTGCCAGTGTTGACTGGAGTTGTTTAAAGCTTCTCTTCAACTTCAGTTTCTGTGACTGTGTTGTTGGCACTGCACTAGAAGCGTGTGAGCCCCTCTCGTGCTATTCAGTGATTCCAGTGATGACTGCTGAGAAAATTAAACATCAACGCTCAGAGTCCTTGCTGTACCTTCTGCTCACTGCTCCCAGCTGCTTTGTGGAAGCTGCTTTGCAGCACACAGGAGCTCGTTTTGAAGGTGGTGGTGGGAAGGAGGCCACAGCTCAGCAGCTGAGCTGCAAATTGTGCAATCCCTGAACCACACTTGTGGCTGGAGCTCTTTGCTCCCAGGAAAGCACTGTATCTAGGATGGCCCATTTCCTCAGGGACTGTACCCATGCAGGGCCCAGGGCTCACTGTGGTCTTCTGAGCTGCTGGATTTGTTTATTGTGGGCTTTCTCGTGGTTCTGCTTGCGTCACTTCTTGATTGAGTTATTCTCCTACAATACAGTCTGGGCTTTCCACCTTTGGACTACAACTGTCTCAGGTTGCATCAGCTCCAGCCTTTTTCTGTGTTTGCTTTGCATTTTTCTCTGGACTCATCCAGAACCTGATTAAGTAACTTTGTCTGGACAGTTAACTCTTTAGAAAAGCTGGAGAAAAAGGGGATTTTCTAGAGAGAATTTGGAAAGGAACTGAGGTGGGCTGTGCCTAGCACCCCTGGGAGCATGAGGGGCCTAACACAGGCTGGTGGAAAGTGCTCTGCTGTAATACTTGGTAGATTCACCCTCTTTTTTTCATGGTCTTCCAAAGCGTAGCACACTTCATATGGCAGCTGTGATGTTCTGTGAAAGTTAAGGAAAAGGCTGAGCAAGGACAATCCTTCAGGGTGTACCTGATTACTTTTACTATGATTTATTCTTCTGTGGTTAGAAGGGAGAAATGTAATTTAGTGGTGTAAGAAAATTCTTACTGGGTTAAGTGTGTTCACTTCAGAACATTTCAGGTTTCAGACAATTTGGGGAGAGTGTGTTGAGAGAAGTCTGAGGATGTAACAAACTGTTGGGCTGCACCAGGATCCCATGACTTACCATCCCAGTTCTGGGGATCCTACTGTTGCTTAGGGGTGCTGCAACCAAATGACAGAAGGACTTTTAACAGTATTCTTTCTGATATTTGGAATATATTTATACATTGGGACTACTGGGCTGTATTCAGTGTTTGTCAACTTCTTTAGATGATCTTTGAAGAGAGGACTGTTGTTCTTTGCACTGATTAGAATCTGCATGGTGAGTATGGATGTTCATGCCATAAGCTCCTGGCTGGGGGAAGCCGCACTCTCCTTGGGGCTGCCTGGGTGGGTCAATCTCACCATGGTACATTAAGCATTTGGGTTATGTCATATCAGCTCTGCCAACTGGAATTGAGAAATTTGCAGTGATGCTAGAAGATTAATTGTCCTATTAAGAGGTCATATTATCAAAGAACCAGATTTACCCCACATTTTTATATCAACATAATACAATGAGGGTTTTTCCCTCCATGTTTTATGCTAAGTAGTTATTTGATTGTTGATCCTGAGGAAATCAGAGATTACAAACTACGCATTAGTAGCATAACCTCTCTTCTTGTGTGTAAAATTGCTACTGGTATATTTTCTAGGATTTGTTCACTCCAAATTTTGGAAGTCTTTGGGGATGGAATTTATTTTGCCTTGGTTTTTTTAATTAGTATAAATATTGTAATTTTCATTCTGTTTTGGAAAACTTTATTTGAATCCATCCATCAGAAACAATGGATTAAAATGAATGGATGGTTAGGAGGTGGTAGAAATTAATTTCAGACTTTTGGTGAAAGTTTTGTGGTCCTTGCTAGTCACCTTCTGCTGATGCCATTGTTCTATATTGTGTAAATATACTAACAGATCTTAGTTGTCTTGCATAATTAAAAAGCTTCTGCATTTAAAAGAAAGATGTTAATTTTGTAGTGTGGTTCCAATGTTTATCCTGCCTTTGTTTATGTGACCCAGTGTATATATTATGTTCCACTGAGGACTTTATTCCATCTGCTTACCCCATGAGACATGCACAGATCACCTCCTGTGTGTAGAGCCAGCGGGATCTAGGCTGTTTTGGAAATGTTTGGGATGTTCCAGAAGAAAGTAATCATATTAGTATTATAGAGCTCCCTTTCTGTGCATATTATCCTAAAAACCACTAACAGAGAGAGAGGTGCTTTAATTCTGTGGAAAGGTTTGATGCTGTGTGCGTTTCAATGGAAATAAATTTTGTCTCTGTGGATGTGTAGCTTTATAGCATCAGTCCCCTAAGTGTATGTAAAACATATTCTGCTGGTAAACCACTTTTTGTGTAGTCAATATGCATATTTATTGGTAAAACATATACACACTGTCATCTGTCCAATGTTTTACGTGTTACCCAATTTCAAATGAATAGAATAAAACAACTGCATTAGGCTGCAGTACACTGATAAAAAATATTTATTCTCATCACAGGGAGCTCTGAAGCTCATGAGTGACTGTGGTTCCTAAAACCAAGCCCAATTAAATAGGGTATAGAATCTTGCCACGGTGGCAGTTTGGGTTGTGTTCCCTCCATGCAGAGCACAAAGTAACACATTAAGTTCAGCAGCGAATCCAGAGAAAAGGGGCATCCAAGCATTAATCATTCATTGCAATGCTTCATGAAAGAAATCTCAGTGAAAACAAAAGCAGGAAACTCAACTATTCTGAGAAGCACTTTGAGATAGCACTAGTTTCAGCTGCCAGGTATTTGCACTATCAATCAAAATATATTTATTTATCAGTTGAATCATATATTAAAACTCCCGGCTATGCAGAATAAGAGGCAGAAGAGAAATATTGAGTGTATACATACAAAAATACTGAAGCCTACACTTTCTAGAAATAATACATAAATGTCATTTGCTGACAAGAAAAACAGATTGTTGTAAAAGGAACTCCAGCAATGACCTGACATCAGAATCACAATTTCCTGTGTCACAGGTTAGTGAGAAATTGCTTCTTTACAGCCTAACAATTCAAGGAATAATGACCTAACATTGTTCCACTGTGAATTGGGGCCAAGATATATATTTTTGCAGGTAGCAACAAATAAGAACAAACCTTTCAAAGAACTAGAATACATAAATCCTAAAGCACACCAGAGAATTCACCAGTTTTGACATAAGCAATCTATAAACAATATAACCAATTTGAAATATATTAGGTATGATTGCAAATGTTCCTGTCTCTTCAGCAAAGCTGGGCTGGACCTCTGTGGGCTGTACATAGGAGGGCTATCATTTAGGGATTTGGGGTACTTCTGATTCCAGATGTTTGTGCCACTCATTTGTTCAACGAATGTAATGGAAATTCACATTGGCTTGATAAGAGTTTTCAGGCACATCCTGCTGTTCAGCCAGCAGTTTCATGTACCTGTGGCCACATTCTTTGCTCATCACCATATGATGTTAGTCAGGATTTACGGTAAATGTTGGGTATTTTGGATGCTTGACTTGAGATAACTCACAGACAAGTCATTTCTGAAGAAGGCAGGCTACCCCTGAAAATCTGACTACTGAAAAATTGGAGCCCTTTCCAGAACTCTTCGTATTTATACAACTTTGGCTGTTGTTCTGCAATCCCTGGATGTGTTACCTGGAGAAAGGGGCCCTTAGTACACAAGAACTCTGAGATGTCAGTGATGTGGTCATATTCTTATTTCTAATCCTTTTATTCCTTTACAGCCTCATAAAACTAGGACTAGCACAAGAGTTCATGCTTTTGCTAAAATGCCATCCAGCATAGAGGATTTGTAATTCCTCCAAAGACTTAGAAAAAGTGATTTACAAAAGCAAATAAGACAAGATCTGTTTGAATGCTTTATATACCCTTAAAGTCAGGGCAGAATAAAGCAGACTGAGCTCTGGCAAAGGATTTCTTCGTGAGACAGCATTATCTAGTAGCCTGAATTTGGGTCTATGAATTGGGATTTCCTTTCCAGCTGTATCAGGGATTCTTTATCTGGCCTTGGATTAGATAAGCATTAGAGATCTTAATTAATGGTTATACAACTATGAAGTTTAAATGGATAAAGTTTTTTGGCTGGAGGAAAGCACAAACTTTTATTACAGGCACTGGCCACAGTAGATAATGTTTCAGCAGTCCAACCTCAAGGCAAATCAGTGCAAATTATTTATCAGTATATATACACTGTGTATATGCAACATGGTATAATGTGTACAGCACCAGGTTATACATTTTGTGCTGACAAGGATTTCTATTCTTCTGCAAAGCCTAACAAATTTTCTCTTCCTGGAGTAGAATGAAAAGTCTTTTTGTTAGTTTTCTCTCATGAAATATAAATATAGCTTCCAACAAATCTCATTGACTTTATATCAATGTCCGAGTTTTGCTTTCTGTTCATTGCCAATTCCAGCTGTTTGCAGTTCCTCACATAATGCCACTTACAGGTATCCCAGTTACTATTCTGTGCATTCCTGTGCCTGGTCTCTTCCCCTCCTCCCTATAAGGAGACAACAGATTTCCAGTAACCCAATCAACCCCGGGGAGAGAATTCTTATCTGGGCTCTCATCAAATCAAGCATTTTGCTGGGGACAGATGAAGCCCAGAGGGGCCCTGCAAGGCTGCTGTGCTGCCCTGCTCCCTCCTCCCAAGCAGGCAGAGCCCTGTAGCCCATTCCTGGCTGGCAGAGGGGGCTGCAGTTAGAGGGACAGGGAGAAGAGGAATAAAGAATGAGAAACTGCAAAGGATTATGAGAAAAGACCATCCCTCAGAAGCTGCACATTTTGTTTTCACATCTATGCCAGACAGCAGTGCTTCTGCAGGGTTGCTTGTTTTCCTTTCCCCACAGAAGCACAATGCACTGCTGCTTTTCTGCATCTGGAAACACTGTGAGAGGCATAACTTATCCCTGAGCTTTTCATATTAACCTTTATGCAGTTTGAGCTTGGAGTTGCCAGTCTTAGAGCAAATTGTGCTTCTTTTTTCAGACCTGAGTGAGAAGAGCCCTCTCACAGTGTGACAACAGGCTGGGTCTGGCAAGGGCAGCCACAAGTGCAGCACTTCTTGAAAACCACGCAGACACGATGGGCTCTGTGCACTTTGAAGAAGCTTCTGTCCTTCTGCTAAGACAGGTAAGTTTGGTGTGTGTATCCCTGGTCCACTGTGAATGCCCATTCAAATGGTTTATTTATCATTTTACAAGCAGAAATTGCAGTGTATATAGTCATGTGAACAAGGTCTTGTTTTAGCAGGGCATTTCAATTTGAAGTTGAATAAGATCTTGCATGCTCTCTGAAATGACAGTTTTGCAGTAAATAGAAGTACCACCTTTTTTGCTGATATAGTATACAAGTATCATTTCGTAATCACAGAAAACCCTTAGAAGGGTTTATGGTATTAGTTCAATATCCATGATCCAATATAGACTAAACCAGCCAAAAATTGATCCTTCCAATGCAGAAAAAAACCTCCAAAACCAAATCAAACACGAAAACAAACAAACAAAACCAAAGCAGCAACTATCAGGAACTTAGCATTGAAGTTATAATTTGAATATACTTTGGAGAGAGGAAAAATAAAATAAGGCTTAATCAAAATGTAAAATGCAGGAAGATGGCACTTGCCTTGAGAAACTTTACACTGACGCTTTAAACAAGAGACAACACATACATGGAGGCAGATAGGAATCAGAGCTGCATATCATCCCCATGAGTATTGGCTCATTGTCTACCCACAGTTACATTTCCCCCAGGTAACAGGGCAACTTTAAAAAAAGAGAGGAATTTACTGTGCCAAAAAATCTTTCCCATTCTCTTAGTAAAATTCTGAGCCAGCATTGCACATGACATTGTTAATTCATTAAATATCACTGTGATTAATTACATTCAATAGATACGAGGTGCATTCAGGTTCAGTGCAACTTCATTGACCCCAGAGCTGGTACAGCTGCTTAAATCAGGGCAGAAGTGGTCATGTACTACTTCCCACTTGGACTTAAACCAGGCATCATAAAGATATGAGTTGCATGAAACATAGTTTTAGGCTTCTATCTCCTAGTGATCATCCCACATGTAATTATTTTCTACGTTCTAAAAGAGAAGCATATTTAAATGTGATTTTTTTTTTCCTAGTAGCTTCCACCTGTGAGTATCCTTTGGAATACTCAAATGGGCCTTTTAATTTATCATAAGGATTTATGAAGATTTATAGAAATAAATTCTATAGACATGAACAGAACAGAATGGAGCATTCCCCATTGGCTTTTCAGCAATTTTCTTTTAAGATGTACTTTAATAAAGAATTACAGTCCGTTTTCAGAACTATATCAAACATTTTAATAGCTACATTTGTGCCTTTTGAGGCTAGTCTAACTTCCAGATTCTTTCCATGACCTAACAGAAATGGGACAGATCCCAGATTAGCAATCCTCAACCTGGTGGTATGTCAATCTTTTATCATTGCGAGAGGGTTTTTTTAAAATTGTGATTAAAAGACCCTCTTTCCTTAGTCCTAAACACTTTGGAATGTACCTTCTATATCCACATGATCGTGCTACAGCAAGATATAGTAAGTGCACGTTGTCATATATCTTTACATCCCGACTTGGTTTCATCCCTATCAAGTTGTACAAGAGCAGGAGGGAAGACAAGAGGGAAGGTTTGCACTTTGACCCGTTGTTCATATTTTGGTTCTTTTATGTGTACCAAATGTCAGTCATTCTGTCGTCTATTTAATCTCGGACACCTATGGAAGATTAAGAGAGGGCAGTTCAATGAGCAGAGCAGGAGAGGGAAGGATAGATGAGCTACAGCAGGCAGATAATGTAAAAGCCAACTCAAAGTTCTCAAAAAACTCCAGCCGTCGCCAGCCATCACCAGCCGTCATCCTTCAGACAAAAAGGAGGAGTTTCCATTCAGGCTTAAAAATCTCCATCTTCTAAAAGATTGACATGTGAGAATTCTAGAAGGGAAAACTGTCCTTCTTTACATAACTCTGAATTAATCCTTTAATTCTTCCTTCTTTTGATTTTAAATATGTTCTTGGCCAGCAGTCTGGATGTACACATGTTTATAACTGGGCAGCTAGAATTTAGAACATATCTAGTTTTAATGTTTTGCCAGCTCGCTGTTTTGATCCATCCAAAACCCCGTTATTGTAGCCTATCTCCCAAGCTGCCGGGTCATCTTTCCCAAGTAAAGTAACCTGGGAATAAAAGTGAGCTTTGTTTTTGGAGATCAAAGACTTTTTTTGATCCTTCTTTTGGTAACCAAAGCCTTCTCTCCCTTGCATGGTGCTCATCAGTAGTAGGTGCAATGAAACACCTCTCTGCACAAAATTGTCCACTTGGATGGGGTAAGGTTGTGCTGCTGTGCCAGCACCGACTGCATGTATACCATGGAGAGAGGAGGGAATTTCTTTGGATAAAAGTGAGTGCATATTAATGCGAGACTTCGACCAAAAAAAAAAAAAAGTTGCAGTATTGGTGGTTGGCAAAATAACCTGCCTCACAGTCCTTCCCGGGCTATCTGAATGGAATAAATAGGATTTGGGAGTACATGGTAAGCCAGTTGTCACCCTCAGATACTAGCCTTCTAATGACATCCAGAAAATAAGGAAAAGAAAAAGAAAATTAAAAAATGAGAAAAAGGTATGTGTGCAAAATTTCAGACAGAAGGCACCCAAATTGGTAGCTGGTTTTTAGGATTAAAATTGCAGTATGAAGCAGTCCGGCCAGGTTGCTTTGCACAGGCTAGAAGAGGAAGGTTTCTGAGTGGTTTGTGCTCATTTTCCACTTGCCCGGACCTGGGCTGCGTGTCGGGCAAATCCGCTGGCAAATGTTAACACTGCCCAAGGGACTGAAAGTGAAGCTGGGGGCTGATGTGGCATGCGGTTGCCATGGTACTGGCCATAATCCTGCCGGAGTCAGATACCCTGATGATACGGCGAGTTTGAGCTTGCTCTGGAGTACAGCGCAGTGACCCTTCCCAACAGCATCTGGTTGTGTTTTAAACTTTTGATAAATTCCATAGCCAAAGAAATCAAAACAATTTAAATAACAAGCCCAGCCTGGCCAAAGTCCAAGTTCAGGCTGCTGCATTTCTCAGTGGTACTGCTGTTTAATGTAGATCGGAGCAAAAGCGAAGATACTCGGGGTGGGAGCGGGGCACTTTTTGGAGATTCTTTCTCCCCTCCTCGTAGCCTCAGTCCCAAAACAAGAGGATGGAACTAGATTCAACCACCGGTTAGGTTGCTTATCGCGTTTAGGGAACAGTCTTTAATGAACGCGTTTCTCCCCCTAGATGTTCCTGGCGGGTAAAGCCGCCCGTGTGCGAGGATGTTCCGCGGAGCTCTGCTGCCTCCAGCCCTGCTGTGGCGGGGGCTTGAAAAAGTCGCGCAAACTCGCGGGGAAAAAACAACCACCAAAGTTGGAGGAAAACCACCCCCAGCTCCATCCCCGCCTCTGCGCGAGCGAATCTGCACAAGCCAAACTTGTGCTGTTAGGGGAGGAGGGGGGCAGCTTTCCTCGAGCAAGGGGGATTTGTGTGGGTTCGCTGCAGATGTGCTCCAGCTGAGCGGGGTGTGCGGGGGCTCCCGGCGCTCCCGAGCGGCGCGGCGGGGCCGGGCTGGCGGAGCGGATCCCACCGCGCCCCTCATAAAGCCCCGCACCCAAAATGGTGCGGTTCGCTGAGGCGAGGGGGCGACCCGGGATGAAAGGGGCTGGGGGGAGGAGAGAGAAGATCCGGAGAGGTGCGCTGCTCCCGCGCCAAAAGGGTGGGAAGGTTTAGATTTCCCTTTTTTTTTTTTCTTAAAGGGCGGGTGGAAGAGAAAACAGACCCTAGAGCCAGTTTTCCTCTTGTGTCAGGGCTTGAAAGCGCTCCAGCGTCTTCCTGCAGGCTGCTCAACTTCATCCCTCGTGTGTGTGCATGTGTGCGTATATCTATTATATACATAAAGTACTGTACGTGTGCGCGCCGTGTCCCGCCGGGGGCCCGGGCGGATGGGCGGCAGGAGCCCCTCACCTCTGCACGCCGCCCCCGGCCCTCCACAGCCCTTCCTCCCTCTCCCCGTCCCTCCCAGCCCGCCTCCGCGGAGCTGCTCCGCGGCTGCAGCCGGGAGAGCACCGCGCCGCCGCCGCCGGGCTCCGCGGCAGCTTTTGGCGAGGAGCGGAGCGGAGCGGGGGAGAGGCACAAAAGGGAAGGACGGAGGGAAAGTCCCTCCCACGCCCCCCTCCCCCAAGTTTATGATGGGGGTCCGGAGGAGCAGCGCTGCTCCGCGGCAACCGCTCGTCTGCTGAAAACTTGCTGCTCCGCTTTTTGGGTAAAGTTGATGCTTATTGTGTCTTTTCATTGTGCTTTTTATTCTTTTTTCCTCCCCTCCTCTTCTGCCGCTTTGGTTGGAGCTGCCCTGCGCCGGTGGGGGGTGTGTGTGAGGGAGGGTACAGTTTGGTGAGGGTCTCTCCTCGCAGCGGGTGCCCGAGGGGGGCCCGTCCCGCGTGTCCCCCCGACCTCGCAGGTGAGCGGGGAGGATGGAGTCGCGCGTGTGTCCCGTGTGTCCCCCTCTTTCCCCGTCCAGACCCCTCCGGGACCGTGCCCCCACGGCCATTGTTTTTCCCGGGGGCTGCGGTGACAGTCCCAGCCGCGGGCTGCTGCCGGGACCGCCTTGCCCCGGCTCCCGGTGGACGGCAGAGCTCCCCAAAGCCAGAATTCGGTTTGTCTTTTTTTCAGAAGAAAAATGAAGTTGCCCCCTCGCCTCCTTGTCATCCCCCCATCCGGGAGGGGCAATCTTTCGACAAGTATATTTGCTGAGGAATTTAAAAAATTCCCTGCTGCAACTTGATCCCTGTGCGATGAGGAGCGGCTTGGAGAGACCCGGACTCCAATCCTATTAAGGACTTAGAGAGTTGAGAGTTTTTTCCCCGGACTCGGTGGCTTTAAAACAATCAGGGAGGAGGGGAGGGAGATGGGCTCATCTAGATGCCTTTTCTGCCTCAAGTGATTGCCATCATTTCCTGGGAAACCTGACTTTTCCAGCGCGGAGGCTTAGGGTGATTTATCAGTGGTCCTGCTGCCGGCTTTTCCGAGCTTTACGGGCTTATTTATTTATTTATTCATTTAGCTAACCTGCAGCCAGGGCTTCAAAACTTCCCGGGCCGGGGCTGCGGCTCAGCCGCGGGCGCGGTGCCGTGCGGTGCCCCCTCCGCGGGGCCGGGACCCGGCTCGGCCCCGGTACATGGCCCGGGTGGCCAAATGTCCGGGCGTGGGGTCACCGCCGGCCGCGACAGTGAAACTTGTGTCTTCCTATTGCTGCCCTCGCACTTCATACTGCCCCAGGTGCTGGAAAACTTCGTGCTTACAGAAATTAGCATTTTATTGGTGTATGGTGTTTATATTTTTACAGCCACAGATAAAGGCACTAGTTGTAAAACCTTGTCTACCCCCTACCAATCCCCTTCTTTTTTCTTTTCCTTTCTTCTTTTTTTTTTTTTTTTTTCAGCTGAGGCTCTTGGGATGTACAAGAATTTGAAAGTAAGCGTTAGTAGCATGTGCATAAAACAGCATTTAAACAAATATTGTATTGGCATGTGCTGTGGAGTTGGTGCCAAAAAAGTTAAGTAAATAAGCCATGAAATTCAAAATACACACAAGTGGAATAGACTGATTTGTTATAAGACTTGCTGATTTTATCTGCTTGTTCTAGCTACCTTGCTTTAAGAAAAACTTCGGAAGTCTTTTTGGGGTGGATTTTGTGTTGGTTTTTTTTTTTAAGTTGTAAACCTAACAAAATTAACTTCATTAGAAAAGAAACTAAATTCACCTGGAAAAGAGGATATTGCTAAATAATTAAATAATTGTTTATGCTGCTGGGATGTTTGAATTGCGTGATAATTGCTGCATACAGCAACTAGAGTTGGCGAATTGGTTTGGTTCAGCTTTTCTGGTGGGTGGATATGGCAATTTGTATTTTGGCTGTGACTTCAGGAAATGGTGACACCTGTCAAACTTTGAATTGCAATAAAAACGTAGTATTGAATGTTATTGCAAAACTGACAACTTTTAAGCAAATGAAATTCATTATGGCTTTTCCAGTGTAAACAACTCCTGGAAATTTGTCATTTGATTGAAAGCATGACCTATCTGTAGCACTGAAAAGTGCCTGATTGACTGAAGATGAACTTGTTAATCTATAGGTATGTGTATATCCAACCTCTGGTGTGTGTTTGTGAAAGAGTTGATCTTTAAAGCAAGTTGAGGTAAGATTCACTTCATCTTGAATGTTGTTATTGCTTAAAGTATGTGACTTTGAAGTGCCCAGAAATGCAACTGCTGTTCTTCAAAGGAAAACAGATCTCGAGGACTGTTTCCAGCTTCCTTTCAGTGTCTTTTTTTTTTCTCTCCAGTGTGTCAAAGGGGATGTATACAGATGGACAAATACTATTTGTGTTAGGTCATTCAATTAGAGAAAAATTAGAGCCATAGAAGAATTCGAACTAGATGCTTATGTCAATATAAATCTAGTATAATTTCATTGAAGCTGCTCCAGGTTATACTTGGATAAAAGAGAATAGAACTTGACCTCAGACATCCAATACATAGCAGCTTTCATTCCCAAATGTCACACTGAAGTCACATTTAGAAAAGACAGCCTTCTAGCTGCATATATATAATGAGCTGTATTTTTGTCATTGTTTTGAAAACCAGTTTGAACTTCTATGTCAAAGAACCATTTTTGATTATGTTTTCTGTGATCCTAATGATCTTAAAAGTTTATACCACAACTTCCCTTTCAGTGGCACGGTTGTATAGAAGCTGCACAGGCTCTGGGGCTGTGTACAGAAAGGTTTATGTGGTCGCTACAGTTTTGTCTGACTTGAAAATACATTTTTCATGATCCCGATACTTTATTTCTATTGAGAATGTTTGATTTTTTCAGTCCTCTGGACCCATCTTTTTTTAATTTTAAGGATAGGGTAGAGCATATGACCTAATAGCAGTTGCATTATTCTCATTCTCTGTTTGCAAGTTATTCTCATTCTTCTGTTTGCAACAGAAGACACTTGGTTAACTGCCTGCCCCTGTTTTTTGGTGGCCTACTGTAAGCCAGTTGTTTGCCCTGTAGTCTGAAAGGTACACAGATACTTCATGCTTTTGTACTCTGAGAAGTGCTCTGTTCATAGTGAAGTTTCCAGTGCAGATTAGTGAAGGCAGTGGATTCAGTAAGCAGTCACCAAAATCTGTATGTATTTGTGGAGCAAACACCTATCTATTGCCCCATCACAAAGCCTCCACTTAATAATCTGGCCGAGGATTTCAAGGCAGTGAGTTTTTTCAAAGAAGCTACTTAAGAACATTAGATGTGACTATAGCATCAAACTAATTAGTTGCCACTCCATTTCTATGAAGCTTCTAGGGCTTTATAGAAATGCAATATTTGCACTTCTCACTTGCTGCTAAGGCATTGAGGTTAAGCAGTCTCTGCTTTTTGTCCGCTTTCTTGCTGATGGGAAAGATTCCAGGGCATTGTTCGAGCGCTGCACAACCCCCTTATGTACCTGGGTAAATATTTTAAACAGTTGCACATTTGGACAACTTGCCACAAAGCATTAAGTGGTATTTAGGGTTTGCTTCAGCTCTGTTGCCAGGACCCTTTTAAGAAAACCAAAACAACTTGTAGGTATTTGGGAATTAATTAATGCAACACTAAATAAAATAACACCAAAGAATGAATCCTTGTATGAATGACAGCAAGAAGGCATTGTGTTAGAAAGGCAAATAATACATGTGTGCCTGTGCATATCTATGTATATGTACGCACATTTGTGTGCATGCATGGAATTTACACAATTCATGGCCTGTGTATGCAGTGGATCCCATATATATGCATCTTCCAGAAACTAACTGGTGTTTGGTGTAAAAGGAATGAAAATTGCATCTTGCATGGCAATCTTGATAGTTCAAGAGGCAGAATTGCAGGTTTCCCTTGTGAACGAGTGACTGGAATGGAAATAGTGGGTAATCAGGTCAAATTTTCTACAGACCAGTTCCAATGGGGAGTGAATACATGTTAGATGTGTGTAGTCCAGGAGAGGCCACAGAACTTTTGTCCATTCACTCTTGGCTACTGTGAAACCACAACCCATAACCTTTAACTTCTTATAAGCAAGGTGAACCAAAAAGCACTGAAGATGAAATGTGTTGCACAAAGGGAACAAGAAAATTGTCCTTTAATTCAGAAGGTCAGAGCTGTAAAAACTGTTTGGGATTTGTGAATATTCAGTACCACAGCAAAAAGAGGCCTTGATGCCTGGAAGTGGACACCCAAATTAGAAAAAAATTGAAAATAGGCTCCCTTGGGCTCCTATTGTAATGAGTGGAAGCGTTTCTGATACTGTCATGGGCATGACTGCCCAAATACATTAGTCACTAGTGAATCTTTTCTTATCGTTTCACAATTATTTGTGATTGGCTGTCACCTTTCTGCAATTATAAATATTCTAAGAGGAAACAATACAAATTAGAACTGTAGGTACCAGGATCTTTGTACTGGATGTATTTCTTTTTACTTTCTAAGTGTTCTTTTTCATATGAAAAGAGTCTTGCAGCTTTATCCTTATTCAAGTCCTTTCTTTTTGTATCTACTAGGGAGAAAACCATTAATTTTGAGGAATGGTGAGAGTAAGCCTTAAGCTGTCTTTGACATTTTAGTTTAACTTGAATAGGTTAATTTTTTTTTTTTTTTAAGAAAACAAGTTGGTGGGAAGTGTGTTTTAACTGTGAGCACCCGATTTCGGCCATTAGCATAAGAAAAAAAGTTTTAGTGCATTTACTATTGTATTGAATGAAGAGTTCCAACAGTCAGGGAAAAGAAAGTAAAAGGCTGTAAAGAAATGATGGTCTATTCAGATTATTCAGCAGCCCAGAGCTCTGGTCATCTGCCTCTGAAATCTGTGATCGGGATATCACTTTTATCTTCCTGTGCCTTTCTCTCGCCTATTTCACATGTTCACTTTTGTCAAGGTTTATTGATCACGTTTTCTTCTCTGCAAATCTGTGGAAAATTTAATGAACCAAAAACAACTGAGAAATAAAAGGAACTTTTTATTCATTAGTCACTAGATTGAATTTTGTTCTATAGTCACTACCCTCTTGCCTCCCATGTGTCTCATTGTGTCAGTCCTGCAGAAGTTACAGTATGTACAGTGGGGATGGCCACATTATTAATTCTCTTCCAGGGAAAAGTTTGTTTAAAGTTGTGAACTCATGACAGCCCCAGCTCTGCTCCTTGGCTTTTCTCTGCCTTCCTGACATTTGGATTCTTGACTGTGGTGCTTCTGTCACTAAATACCTTTAAGTGTGTATTCGGCAGAGCATTTACCTCTTCAGGAATTAAATGTATTTGCTGCCTAGCAATTAAATCCAAATTTAAATGATTGCAGATTAGGAGTAGTTATTTACAGTCCTGATTGTTTTGGTGCTGTGATCCTTGTTCATTACACATCTGCTTTGCCGTGGTGCTGCCCCAGAGCGCTTTGTGATGCAAATGCTTTTGTTAACTTACAAATAGTTTCAGTATCTAGATCATCTCAGGTGACATATTTAAGTCGCTTCTTTTTTCCCAGATGGACTTAAAAAGCTGTAATTAAATGTAGCTTCCAGTATGATTAAGCTTTGCTAGCATTTTCCATGGAACGATTTACTTGAACTCTGGCACTTTCTGAACTTGTCACTGGAAGATTTTTCAATAAACGCCCCTTTTAACATTAATTTCATTTCATTTCGTGCAGTTTGTAAGTGTAGGGAAATGAGTGAAAATGAAGCATATATCTGCCTGAGAGATTACTTGGATGTTTCTTGATTCTAAAGAACTTTACTGCTACCCCATGTTAAATGCCAAGTCTGAATCCCAGGGGAAGCAAAACCATAGAGCTCTGTAGAACAGTCCCAAATACTCTCCCAATGAAGAGTAGCATCAATCCTGATACTTTTAAGGGATGATCTAAAATCCACAAAAGGGAGTCTGGATTTGAGCTTGTAATTTCAGCTGCAGTGACGGCACATCTGTTTTTCTGTGCATGGAGTGACTCTCTGTTCTGTAGGAGTAGACACTTGCAAGCTTCAATTGCCTGTAAATCTAGAGAAAGGACTTAATGCCCAGCAGAATGAACCCTGCTGGAAAAATGTGGGCTTCCGGGGGGAAGGGGGGTGGGGGGGAATAGTAATAAAACGTCTCCTATCCCCTGTAGGTTTTTAGTGTAGATAACCCACTCACATGAAACTAATGTAATCTCTCCAGAGGAAGACACATTCTCTGGGATGCTGTGCTGCACAGCGGAAGCCAGCGTGGGTCCAGCCCCTCAGAGGGGAGCACCCTGTGGTCACAGTCCCTCACCCCCACCATGAGGTGGCAAATACCCCCAGCAGGGGACCAGCTGGTTCTTCCCAGAATCTGCAGGGGATGGTTAGCTGCGCAGCTTAATTCCTGCAATGACAGTGGAAAAACTTCCCGTGTTACAAATGCAATTGAGAAGAGTGGAGATTCTGTAATACTACAGTTCTCTGGCTTATATTCATCACTAGGAGCTTTAAATATCCAGTCTCTGGAAGTTAAATCCTGTTTTGTTCAAATGTGTATTTGGTGATTATATTCTATTCAAGCAAGCAGATCACCTGGAAGTTACTTAGCACTGTGTTAAACAGTTTGATTCTGTCGCTAAAATTCATTGAAAACCCCTTGAAAACATCTCAGCATTTATTTTTTTTCAGCTTGGAAAGGGGCTTTCCTAGCTAGAATCAGTGTATTGCTCCTCTCCATGCTGACCTGAGGAGCTCTATTAGAGCCCTTTTATCACACCGTCTTTAAAAGCAAGGTCTGTTGATTGCAGCGATATTAAAAGAGCATCAGTTCCCAACACCAAGATCGCTCCTTTTCACGGCAATGCTCAGCAATGCCCCTTTGTGCAGGGGACAATGCAATAAGTCACACAGGACTTTCTGAGCCACCTCTATAAGGAACTGTAAGGGCTGCTGAAGTACACTTGTGTTAAGTTGAATTGATTGAAATTTAATGGCTGTTAGTAGCTATGAATGGTAATGATTTTCTAGAGTATCTTCACCATGCTTGACATTAATAACTGTAGAGTGTGTATGTGTGATGCTAGTATGTTATTCATTTTTAAAGATGCCTTCTCCCAGCCCTCTTTCCCATAATTTAGTTGTTTTGATGCTTCAGAAAAGAAAAAAATCTTGTGTTTCAAAGAGCACGTACATCTTGTCAACATAATTTTGTGCTCAAGATTTTTATTTTTTCCAATTCTAACATAAATCAGACTACAATATAGTGAGAGTGATGAATTTGTTTTACATGCCATCAAGAATTAATGTTATGCAAATAAAAGCTTTACAGGTGCCATGATTTACTTAATAATTTCAAGTTCTAATATTTAAGCTCATTCATTATGTTTGAGTAAAAAAAACCCACAGCATGTTCATATTTTAAAACGTGAAATGTGAGATTTGTGTGCATTTGCTGTGTGTAGTTGCTGTGTAAGCACATTTGATGGCTAAGAAAGAATCAATCAGTGTTTGCATTTGGCATCCTATGCCTGTAGATGTTACAGAGACATTTCAAAGAGAATAATCAAATATTTGTATGTAAGGAGAGGAAGATGGTGGTGAAATACCCTTCACAGATACAAAGAAGCAGAAAACTGCCAAAGAAAACTTTTTTGGCCTTCAGAATTTGAGCAGGGCAGCACAGTTTTGCTATGCAAAGTGGCCTTTATTTCATCCTGAGCCGTTTGCTCCCAGACCTGCCGCCTTTGCCGCATGGTGAGGATGCGCTGAGGAGCTGGTGAGAGCTGTAGGCATCCTGGGTCAGAGGTGAATGTGAATGTGATCGCAGGGTTTTCAGGCTTTGATATAATTTTCAGTGTGCTTCCCAAAGGCTAAGGACAAGGGGGAGAAAGTTTGACACCTAAATACATCTTGAATCTCTGAAGATAAGAATAGATTTTGACTTTATTTCTCAAAAATTGAGGTCACAGTGGTCTGATGACAGGCTGAAAGCCCATCACTCAATTTTTTTTCTGTTTCTTACTTTTCTTTATTTTTTTTTCCAAATGAACAGACAGATTCTTATTTTTGATACATTGTACACATTGAGTTAGTGACAGCACATTCAGGTTTTGAAGTTTGTGGCCCTGGGATCAAGGTTTAGCACCCGCATTCAGGCCTCCCTGCCCGAACAGTAGTAATTTTACTGATAATGCCATAAAAGAATCAAACCTCTTAAATTTGGTAACAGTGAATTAAAAGTGAATCTTTATAAAGTGCAAGAGGGTCATGTGTTTCTGTGATTGCTAGAGTTCATAGTTGTGGGAGCAGGCTCAAGAATTGCTCCTTGACCTCTTCAAGCCCAGAGGACCATTTGCCAGGGAGCAGAGTGGTATTTGGCTTTTAGTAATTTTGACAACTTCTCCTTTTGCTCTGTGTTCTCGAGGAACTTGGAGGAGAAATTCATTCGGATGAGCCATTCAAGCCAAGGATTTAGCTGGGTGTTAAAGGGCCGTTTGGGAAGTGGCACACAGTGTATGTACCGTGATCAAGTTAATTATGTTGCTTTGGCAACCCCAGCTTTGGTATTTCCTGGCTAGGACTCGTTGATGGAATCATATTCCAATATCTGGCGTCATCAACACTAAAATCTTCTACTAAACCAGGTCAGTGTTGTAAAAAAGTTGCAGAAAAAGCAAATGGAGGATTTTTCTGAGAGTGTTAACAATTCATTGTTTTACATGCTTTGTGTTGAAGTAAGTTTCTGTTTAGAATTTTTAAGTATAATTCCATTATAGGAAATACAGTAGCAATATAATTGCTTTTCTAGTGGACTCCAAGTGATTGTTTTAGAATTCCTTTTGTGGAGAATTTCAGCATTTTGAGGTTTTGTTTCAATTCACAAGAAGTCAGATTTGGAAACCTTGAATTTCTTTGTAACTGCAGTAACTGGATTCTTGACTTTGCTCGCTGCTTGTGAGAGCTGTAAGGGAACACAGGGCTGAGCACAGCACATGTGTTACTGAACCATGTCCATGGCCAATTTTTTCATGTTTGATTTATTGTGTGTGCTGTTGGGGTCTTTTTCCCATTTTTTTCAGTGAAAAGGGAATGAGGGGGGAAACATTGTGCATATTGAGGTTGTATTATCCCAGCAAAGCTTGCACTTCTTTAGACACCCTGCTGCAGCACTCTAAATCCCCATTTCCTATTTGAGGAAATGTTCCTACTTCTGCATTTTGCTCCAAGGCCTCTGGCAGGGGTTGGTAAAATTTAAACTATGTGTTGGACTTCTTCTGAGAAATTCACTGATGCTGGAGGTGATTTCATCCCTCTGGGTCAAAGCACATGGGGGAAGTGGGCGGTGAAAGGCAGGTCTAGATCTGTGTCGAGAGGACAGGGATGAAACGGGGCAGTGCTGGCAGCTGCTGCAGGTTGCACCATTCTCCCAGGAGCATGCAGGGTGAGGGGTCTTCCTCTTCTCTGTTCCAGAGGGCATTTCCAAAGTGCAGATGGCAGGGGCATCTTTGCCAATGCATTTGTTTCCTTAGTAATCTCTTCTCAGGGTAGAGAGACACCCAAGAACCAGACCCCATCCAAGCTGTTGAAGGTGGGAGATGAGATGGGATTTCTTGGTAGAGAGGAACTCACTGCTTGTGAGTCTGTGTTGCTTTCTGCTGTCCACTTTGGGCTGGCCCATTTCTGGTCACTGTGGGTTCCTCTGCACCAGGCGGTGGCTTTCCAGGGAGGCACTGCCTCAGTTTAGGCTGGAAACTTTTAGTGCATTGAGTGCAGTCAGGTGATGACATGCTCCAGCTGTCAGGCTGGAGGAAGGGGACACAGGACAACTTGGGACCCTTAACCCTGGTCATTTTGGTGTCTTCCTCCTTTGCTGTTGAAGATGCAACTTTTCAGCCTCCTGCCATCACCCCACTCCCTCCTCCTGTCATTGCATGTGGAATAACTAGTGCATTCATGAGGTTTACCAGAATGAGATCTCCAGTGAAGTGTAGGACCCTCCAGTGGAAGTGAAGAAGGCAACCACTCAGAATATCTTCTTCAAAGTGACTTCTCCCTCCTTTCCTCAGGCACTCTCTTCTCCTGGTGTGGTGCCACCCAGGGGCTGCTGCCTGGGACTGGCAGGCTGTTAGCCTTGCTCTAATGAATGGGGAGCAGTTGGGGGGCTTTTATCTGGTTTATTTTTTTCCTCTCTTGCTGTGTGTTGTTGGGTTGCTAGGATGAGGTCTGTGGTGCTGGTGTGCTTTCTGGGTGTGCTAAACCACTCGTCCCACGAGCCGCCCATATAGGCTGGACTGGGAGTCCTTGGTGCAGCAGTTCAAACAGAGTGCAGTGCTGCAGGTGCTCTTTTGCTGGCTGAGTGCTTCAAATGTCACACCTATCCTCGGCTTAACATCTGTGCTCTTTCAACATCTCATGTGAGCTAATGCAGTTTAGGCATCACCCATTTCTCTCTCTCTCCCTGGTGGTTACAGATTTCCATACACCCTTGAGATGGAGTTTTAAGGTCATCAGTGGCATTTTTAGGTCACAGAACTGCAGGACCTTGTCTTCTTGCCAGCTAATCAAATGACTAATTAGTTCATATATCGCTGCTGTTACCTTTCTCTCTAGCTTTGGTTCAGCTCTGCAGGATAAAGCCTGCTAGGAGATGACATCTGAGAATTACCTGATTGGAAACTTAGAGGCAGATATGGTCAAGGGAGTCCATATGAGCAATCACTGGTGCCTGTGTTAGTCTCTGTACCCCAGTTCATCCACGTGTATTAATGCATCTGTCAAGGCACAGTATTTAAAAACAGCCTTGCTCTAAGCCTTTCAATGATTATGGCAGTGAATACTCAAAATATGCAGCACTCTTAATTCCATTGTAATTTGAGTAATTTGCACAAGACTATTTTAACAGATGTAGCTGTATACATATATTTTAATTTATTTTAATCTATGAGCAATTTTACATCTGGGCACTTTATCCTGTACCCTCTTAAATGCTCACAAATAGGGACTTGGGCAGTGCAGGCCTTTGTGCGTATCACATGCACATTAACCCACTTTATTTCACACTTTTCTCAGGTGTTGATGGCATCTGGTTGTGACAGATGCTTTCTGATAAAGCCTTCAGATCAACATGCCTTTGGAGACATCAGTGCTCTGTGTTGGTACTTGCAGACTGCTGTATCCAAATACTCTTCTTTAATTGTCTTATTAAGTAGAGAATTAAGCTGTGTGCTTTGACTGTTTTGGTGCCAGTGATTCTTATTGCAGGCTTTGGCACGGCACCACGTTGTGTTTTAAAGAGACAGCATCACTTTAATGATGTGGGAATTGAGTTGGAGGATAAAAATCCGCTGAGAAAATGGCTGACTGAAAGTACGATACGTAAAATCTGATTTTATGTTGTACCCCTCAGACTATTAGGTGGGGGGTTTAGTTCAAATGCCTGCAATGATTTAAGAAATAAAAAGCAGAAATTCTCCCTGCTGCCAGACCACAGGCTCCTCAGCGCCAGACTTGGAGACGAATGTCACATGTTGCTGTATGTTTTGAAAGCATACCATGTGTTATTCTTTAGCTGTCTCAGTCTTCCCCCCAGCTATATCATCTTCCCCCTAGACAATCTCACAGAAAAACTTTTAATGAAAACAATTTTCCTTTCCCCCCGTCCAGCACAGACCCCGGGATATGTTCCCCTGTACCTGTCACTCCATGTGAAGGTCTCTGCCTGCAAACTTGCAGAAGTGATTTTAACTTGACTTCATGTAACTCTGCCTCTTATGCTTTAAATCAGGCACTTTTGACACTGATATTGCAGCTTATGTTGTGCGTTAGGATCAAGAGCTCACAAATGACTAAACATATGGTTAAAACTTTTTTTTCATGAAATATGTTTCAGTTTAACTCAGCTGTGGGTCTAGATAACAAACCTCCACAGTTTGCCATTAGAATAATTGCATTTCCAGAAACAATTTTTTACTCCTTCTTTTCTACTGTCTTGGATTAATGTTTCCTCCAGCTAATGACAGGACTGGACATGCAAACTGGATTAGAGCATAGTGTGACTACTATGAGCTGAACATGCTGGTATCTCACTTTATTGCCTACAAGGTTAAGCAGTTTACTGTGAGGTCGCAAGAAGTAAACTGAAAGCAAAAAGGCAAATTAATCCAGATCTCTTGGGTTCCGCCAGTGACGCGTGTGGCTCCCAGGGCATTTGCCTCTAAAATGTTGTTTTGCCTGTCCCCCCAGCCTGCAGCAGTGGAGCTTTCTGACTTATGACCAACTTGTACTTAAACGGGCGGTCAGAGTCCAGCCACCCCTCGGGTACCCGGGTGTCACTCTGGCAGTGTGGCCACGGGATGCCGCTCCTCCTCCTGATCTGCAGTGCCAGGACGAATGTGGCAGAAAAGTTGGCAGCAGCAGCCTGGCGCTGCGGCTCTCGTGAATGGCAAAGGCTGCTTTGCATTAGAGCTGCTCTCTGGGGCTGCCTCCTTGCAGGAGGTCTGCTCCCAATTTCAGCAGGGGTAGGAAGCAGCCAGCACTTGTGCTCAACGTCTCTATTAAGTTCACTGTACCAAGAAAAAAAAGGCTGCTCAGGAAAGCCACTGCTTGGGTTTCTGCAGAAGAGATTGTTGAATTGTTCCAGTGGCAGAACTGCAGATCACATCTCTGATAATCAAGAAACTGCTGGGGAATAATGTTAGGATAAAGGATAGGGCTGGGAAGACCAGAGCAGATACTGCAAGGGATCGTACATGCATCACACCTATGTAGCTAGCTAGACCACTGCTGAAAATTCATCATACTTCATTTGTATTCCTTCTGTTTTTCCTGTTTGTTTGGTTGGTTGGTTTTTGGGGGGTTTTGTTTGTTTGGTTTGTTTTGTTTTGTGGTTTGGTTTGGTTTGGGGTTTTTTTGGTTCTTTTTTTAAACACTGCCATGAATGGGATTTATGCAAGTACTTGCATCCAGCTGTACCTTGTAATTGTAGGTGGTATTTCCACCTATGAGCTTAGGTGCTGAGTGTGCCATCTGATATCCCAGTTTGCAAGTGGACTGGTCATACTGGGGACTGAACGAGTCTGCTCACTTACAGTACACAAAAGCTTAGATTTGAATCCATAGGCTGGATCACAGCCTATGTCTTAAGCGTGTTGGGCTTGTAATTCTCTTTTCAGTAGAAATGAAAGATTTATTAGTTTTCTATGAAAGATTTATTAGTTTTCTATGAAAACAATAATAGAAAGTTTGTGTTTCGTGTTTAGGTATAATTATGAGTGTGATACTTGAATGATGAGGTGTACTGTGTTCAGAAAGAAACCTGGTACCATCCCACACGAGTGCAGGGTTTCCACTGGGCCATTTCTCTGACAGATCAATTTGACAACTCCTGCTTTACTGGGACCTCCTTCCTCACGAGTCCCTCATGTTTCCTGGGGAGCTGCAGTGTTCAACTGGACTCAGCAACTCAGCTGTGTTGCAGGGACACGGCAAGTGCCTGTGCTGGGACCACCAGCCTAAGGCAGAGAGACTCCTGTGTACCGAGTTGGCTGTATAGCTTGTATCTGCGGGGAGGAAAAATGGGTGTTATGTTTCCCCTCTTGAAGTCAGTGGGAACTTCACCAGAGTGCCACAACTTCTCAAATATGGTAGATGGTGGCTTAGCCACTTCACCCACCAGCTCCCTCAGGACCCACAGCTTAGTCCCTTAGAAATACCAGTAAATGTTGCAGCTCTGGCCCCCCCACCAAGGGCACAGGGCTGCTCTTTACATCTCAGTTTCATGGCAAAGAGCCAGTGAGTGATAACTGCTTTGTGAGACCAAGTGTGATCAGGAGGGCACATCCTGCCTTGTGTGTTACCAGTTGCCTCTCACGTGGACCCCTGTGACCTTTTTGTTCTAATGTGTTAGATCTGGAGCTGTGCCTTGGAACCATGCAGAGCTGCTGCTGGAACAGAATGGTGACTTAGCCTGCAGCCTTCCACAACCAGTGATAAACACTGTGCTTCCCTGTGCTTTGTCTGCATACAAGTAGACAGGGGCATTTCAAGGTAATTGCTATAAACTGGAAATGTCCACCATGCTAAGGATTTGCATGGTTGGGACAGACCTTTCCTTTGTGACACTTGTCATGGTGGCACATGAGAAGCTACTTGAACCTGATCCCCTTGATTTATGAAAGAACTGGTTGTAAGTTTGGTTATTTCCCATGGGGCTTCTCAGAAAGCAATGCTTTCCCTGCCCTTTTCTTATCTGAGGGAGGCCTTCCTGTGGCCTGCAAAGATCACCTTACTTTCAGGGCATTTGTGGGACATGCCTGTATTACAGTTCTAGTTGGTAACAATACCTCTAGTGGGTTATCTTAGAAAAACTATTGCATTACTATGTAGGAAGTTCATAGAACTTTCACTGTCTATTTTTATAAGGGAGATCTTTGCCTTAAATTGGTTGCTCTTTAGCAGAAGAGCTGGTGCCCCAGCAGAAGAGGAGGCTGAAATGTGATGTTACCAGCTCTCTACTCTGCTAGACCTGCAGGCTGGTACAAAACCACAGAAGGCTCCCAAGCAGGCACTTGGCTCACGGGTAGTTAAGGGACATGAAGGAGTCCCAAGGAGACAGATGCACAGACAACCTGGTGGCAGCTGGGAAAATGCTGTGGGGGAAAGAAGGGATGTAAGACACCAAACCTGTAGGAAATCAGTCTTCATTACTTCTGTAACTTGTCTGGCTACTTGCGCTCTTTTAATAACTTTTTATTATGGCAAAAGTGACTAGAATAAAAATAGTCTAGGTGCCAAGGGGATAAACAGGAATTAAAAGGATTAAGTTCTGAACACTTTATTGCTTTTAGAAAGATGTTATTTGATTTACTAGCTTAAGTTAAACTTACATGACCAAATTACTTCTTAACTTAATAATGAATTTTGTGGGGTAAAAAACCCCATCTGTTTAGGTGTTTTAGAAGGACTTAATCCAGAATACATCATAACTCTTTAGGCCATTATGGAAGAGTGGAGCAGCTATCCTTTGTGTCATAAGCTAAATGAGTGCTGACTGGGATTTGAGTCTTCTGGGAGTCAGCATGACCTGCATGTGGTGTAGGTATAGATAACAACTCAACATGTAAGATAGCAAGGGAACTATTCCCAGTGTTACATTAGCTATGTTGCCAAGTGTGATATTTTTGATTGTTTCATTTTCATAAACTCTTGAGATACTTTAAGATAACTTGTTGGGGTTTTTTTTAAATATAAAAGTCTTTGTTTTCTGAAGACAGCTTATGGAAAGTTGATGACTGACAGTGGCAATTCTGTTTGAGATCACCTGCAATAAACATCTCTCCTGATACCTGTCAGTGTAGTCAAGCCAAGCTTCTGCCCTTTATAAGGTTCAGAGTTGCTGGCAGTTTGTGTTGGTTTCCTGTGAATCCACAGTGCTTGTTTGTGGCTCTTTCTTCCCCCCACAGCTCCTCACGCAGCACACTTGCACGTTGGACAGAGTCCAAATTTCCTCCCTCCTGGGGATTCCTTTGCTGTTAATTTAAGTGATGGCAAATGCAAACTTCTTGCCAGAGCTTGCTGTGTGTTTTTTGGATGCTTTTTATAGCTGTTCCCTGGGGGGTCAGCTTTTGTCCTTCCCCACCACGCTTTCTGCTGTGGGGAGAGAGGCCTTGAACTGGAGCTGATCGGTCCCACCTGGCTTTGAATGCATCTCTGACATGGCTTCAGGACCTCACTGTCTTTCACAGTTTTTGAAGACTTTTGCTTTGTTGTTGTTTGTACAAAGCTGAGCTTTATAATAACTTGAATGTATATGTAATCTTAAAAGCAGAATTGATCGTTCATGACTATAATAGAGTGTGTCTGAGTTCTTATTAGATGGTTTTCTGCAGCACTGTGATCTGATGATTTTAGATGCTACATGAAAGTTACAATTAGGGAGGAAAATTACTATTTTTAATAGGTATGCAAAATAGCTTTTCTCTTCAAAAGTCATGTGGTGAAGACATGGTGTTAATATGAGGCAGAGTGAATGTGTTGAAGAGAAGTGAGTGCCCATCTGCTGTACGCCTGAACTATAGATTTATAGGATATCTTCTCAAACTGGGGATGTTCACACAGATCAGAGCACAGTCTGGAAAAGCACTCAGTCTCCTTCCAAGTGGACTAGCAGTAGCCAGGAAAGCTGAAAGGCAGCTCTTCAGTTAGAAGTCATATGTGCCTTTGCTCATTTCCCTTCAAAAGGTCTGCCCTTGTCACCAGAGGGGATTTGAGTGCCTCCCCCAGCCACAAGTTCTGCTTCCCAGGGTTATTCTCCAGGGCCTTTGTCCTGCTGGGAGGTTTGTGCTTGCACAACTGAGAACCCATTTAGTTGTGGTTTTAACCCCTGTCAGCTGTTTTCAGCAGTCCTCCTCTGATTTGTCCAGACAGTTTTGTTGAAGGAGCTGTGCAGCAGGACATGTTCACAGGACAGGGAGAAACAACACTGGCGTTACGGAGATGTACACGTTGGAGGAATGTCATCTGTTTGTGCTCATTTTGCACTGGGGTCTCTCAAGGCACCAGGGCACTTGTGTGTTCTGTGATCATCTGGGCTGTTGTAGAAGGCAGAATATTTGATTTAGCACAGAGGTTTGTAACACCAGCCCTGCACAGGTTTGGTGTCCCATTTCCTGTTGAACTGAAAGTCTCTGGTGGAATCAGAGAATCATAGGAATGCTCTGTGAGGGCACCTGGTAAACTAGTGGAAGTGATGGTGAAAGAGTTCTCCATTGTGGCATCCTGGATGGAGAAATAAACCCTCGAGTCTGGAAGCAGTGTGGCAGGCAGACTCAGTGTTTGGGGAAGGTGACTTGTGGAGACCATGCAAGAAGCAGCACAACACTTCAAAATGGGATTCAAGTAGGAAGAACAAGTAGATTATCTGGGGGAAAAATCCAGTGGAGTGGACATCCAGGATGTAGCATCTATTGGGATACCTAGGTCCTTGGGAATTAATTAACTGAGCATGAAGATTTTGCAAATTTTCTGCTTTTCGTAACCTAAACACCCCCCCCCCAAAAAAAAAGGTTTGGTTGCTTGTCCTGTGCTGAGGCAGCAGATGGGACTGAGGACACAGCACTGGTAACTGCAGAAAGTGTAATGCATTCAGGTCTGCTTCACTCCATTACAATAGAGATTGACAAATTGGAGGGAGTTCAGGAGAAAAAAAGAAGTAACAAGAGAGCTTGAAGGATTGACTTACAAGAGAAGACCGAAAGAGCTGAATATAGATAACTTGGCTAAAGGATGACAAATGGGGTGGTTGAGATATAAATCTACAAATATCTGAAGGGTGTAAACACCAAGGCTATGAAGAATTATTTAGAGTGGTACAATGGGGTGTAACTAGAAGTAATGGGATGAAATTTAAGAGAAGGCAAATTTCAGTTGAATAATGGGAGAAGCTTTTTGACAGTGTGATGTATTAAGCCATGGGCTGCTTTTCCAGCAGTAGTCCTGTTGCTCACTGTTTAGGGCACAACCCTGTTTCCTTAAGAAGCCAGAGTTTTCCAGAGTCTTTATTAAGGACAGTTTCGAATCATGCCTTTTCTGTTTTATATATTTGATGCAGAGGCATGCAAACCACACGCCAAAGCTGCTGTGCCTCTCCACACATGCACGCAGTCTGGGTGTGACATAGCAGCTCCTGGTGCTGTGGTGGTGGAGATGAAGGCAGGTGTATGAGCAACCTCTTGAGCCACAGCTCAGCCCAGATGGCCCCACTGGCATGGCAAGCTTGGCCAGGTCAGTAGTATCTGCTCTTTGATCAGGACCTTCTTTTACCTCCCACACTTCTCCCAGCCAGGTGCTGCAGTGTTACCTTTTGGGGGTTAGTTCACTTACGGTCTCTGGAATAGATATCAAAGTTATGCTGCAGCTCTGCACCAAGAAATCTCCCACTTTGCTTCAAAGAAATCAGGACAAACAAGCTCCCCTTGATGCACATGGTCTATGATCTTTATAAATCTACAATACTGTACCTTAACTTTTTCTTTAGAAACTCCCATTTCTTCTTCTGCTTTTCACTTCACTTGAAATGCAAACTAAGGTCAGAGGATCACTTTCCTACTGGCAGAACCCACTGTATTGTCTGTCATTTTAAAATGTCCTCCACAGTAACTGAGGAAAGGTTCATTTCTCTACTCTTTATGCTTAAGAGCGACTCTTGAATGCATTTTGCTTTTCCTAATCTAGAAGGGCTAAATCAGAAAATTAGGTTAACTAGCTGTGTAAATCAAGTTAGAGTTATCTCAACTAAAATGGTAGCACGGGTAAGATGGCAGATTCATGTAAATAGAGAAACAAATACAGCTGTAGCACTTAGCACACACTGGAAACTTGGCTGTTTTGTTGAAGAGAGGGAGGACAGAAGACTTTAAAGCACTGGCATTCTTGGAGCATAAATGAGATGAGCTGAAAGTGTCTTTTATAATTGTTGTTAAATGTGTTTTGTATTGCTCGTGCTGTCCCTGAAGAAGTCTGTGTCCATGCGCTTCAGGGAAATTTCTGAATTATATCCTCTCTCAGTCTGTGGGAAGAAAGAACTGCTGAAGGGTTTTATTCTCCTCTGCATGGGGATGAATATTTTTCTTGCTTAAAAATGCAGTTTTGGTCTCCTCAGAGCTGGATTAATTTGGCAGATGATTTTCATGGGGAATTTTGTATGTGGCGAAATGTCAAAACAATTGTGTCTTCATTGCATACCCATTACTGAGGGCTGTGGTGAGAGTACACTCCTGGAGAGGAGAGCTTTGCTTTGAACCACTTTTCACATCCAGACCAAGAGTGGATGTGTGCTCAGGACCTGTCGTCTCAGGAGAGCAGCATAACCACTAAGCTACCTCAAGTTTGCCACCTTAATCTAAGTGGTTTCCATTCAGCAGAAATAAATCATTTATGTCAGTATGACTCCAGAATTATTTTTAAAAAATTGTTTGGTTTCACTGCTGTGCAGGAGTATCAATTATCCTCCCTACCTTATTTCTGAGGCCACTTTAAAAAAGAATTTTAATTATGCAGCTGGGGGTCTCTAATAGCATTTGCAGGAGACATCACTGGAGTTTTTTTCCCTGGAGGTTGATTGATGGTACTTTTGCACCTCTATTAGTAGACTTAGGCCCAACCCATTTACAAGGCAGACTTTCCAGGCAGGCACTTCTCAAGAGGACAGTGTAAACCTGGTCAGTCTTCTTTTAATTGTTGCTGCAGACTTCTCTGAACCTTGATAGTGAAAGACATCTTTGCAAAAGCCAAGCCTGGAGCAACTGAGGGAAGTGTTTGGGGGGAAAGGGTACCTCGGAATAAAATGCAGCAAATTTTGGGGTCACCATAGCAGTCCAGGCCAGTTTTAACTTCACAGCAGGGCTGGATTATGGTCTGGAGCACTGGAGTATTCCCAGCCTTGTTGCTTTGGGTTGATAACCTGCAGCTGAAGGGCCAAGGAGATGGGTGGGAGCTGTGAAGTATCAGCAGGAGCAGCAGAGATTCAGCTCCCAGAAGTCCTGGCTTGGAAGAGCCAGCCTGTGCAGCATGGCAGACTACAAGGCACAGTAAGCATACTTTTTTGTCAGTATAAGAAAGGAAAAGGCTGCCCTTCCTCCTTACCTGTTGAGGGCAATGGAAAATCTTGAGCCAGCTTGTGCAGTGAAAGGATTAATTTGCTGTGGATGTTTGATTAATAAAGCAGTAGTCTATCTCATTACATTTCCCTATGGTAACTGCAAAAGAGTTTCAGATGTGCGTGGCCTTTGCTGCTCTCCCCCTACTGTGAAACAGATGTCTCGCTGACTGCCCCCAAAAAGGACAGATCAGCACCCAAACCCTCCTTCTGGCAGGACATGAGGAGAAGCCAAAACTAAGGGAGGGAGTTGGCCCAAGTGCAAGGAATATGCCTTTCTTTTTCTTCTGCAATATGAGAAAACATAAACGAGTGTGCGTGAAAGCCAAGCAATGGAATCAGATTATTTTGACTTAAAATACAGTGTTAGTTTTCTTCAGCAGCATTTAAAGGTTGGAAAGTTTTCAGCTAATTTTGCTGACAGTTGCATAGTTTCTTTACTGCCTTTTGTCCTTTTCCAGGGCATCTATCCTTCATTACTCCATGCTAGTGCCCTGGCTTTATCTCTTGCAAGTCCTGCTCCTCGGCCCAGCACTGCGGGCCTCCAAGAGTAAATGTTTATAATGTTCATTTAGCTTTCAGTGAAATCTCTTCCAGCTTTCAAAGAAAGCTCTTTAGTTTGATCTGCACAGATGTAAACTTTCAATAGGAGAAATTCCCTGTGTTCAGCTAATGGCTTCAGGACGCCAAGTGCTGCTGATGTGAACTGTAGTTCAGTGTCCTTGTAACTTCATGTAAAAACTATGTACTACCTCTGATTTTGAGTTTAAGCACTCCATAACAGTGGATTTAGGCCTTCTATACATGCAGCATATACTAACAGTACCTTATTTTTGTTTATGTATAAATAAGATGTCTCTCCACAAGATCTGTTGGAAGCCAAGTATGGGGTTTAAAAATGGAATAAATAAGCAATGGAGCAGTAATTCTGTCATAAGGTGCATTCTGTCAACAGAAGTTTATTTACCTCTTAGAGTAGGAAGTGCTCTGACTTGTTAGTTTGTTGTTGCTTTCTGATGTGTTGGGTTCTAACATGGTTCTCAGTGACTTTTGTATTCTGTTTTCCCAAGAAAAGCCTTATATCACAGTTTCAGTTATTTTCCTTGGCAAAACTTAGTATTTTATTTATTGTTAGCTGCCATAAGTTACAGATGAACTAGCTTATGCTTAGAGCTACATATTTTATTCACTTAGTTTGCACATTAATTTAGAAAACTGAGGAGATGGTACCAGCCATAGGTGATGGAAGTTTTTCCCATGATGCATTCTCATTTCACAACAAATCCAGCAGTGACTGAAGGGCTAAGGGATGTTGTTTCTTTCCATCAACACCCATACAAGTATTTTCTTCCCATATGTCTCAAAGTGCTTTAAAGAAATGCTTGAATATTATATACCAGATGCTTCTGTTAAAAAGCTGAGTCACAGATGGACAGTCAGGGGTATCAGGACACCTGATAATAGTGTTGGAGAGTGGGGGCCCTTTGCTCTCCGTCCTGGGAATTAGACCACTGCTTCCTGGTCCCCACCTTTGTCCCACTGCAGAAGTGGCTTAAGGTCTGCCAGAATTCCGGGATCCTATATTCTAATGCAGAACAAATTTTCCAGGATTTATTAGGATGTCCACAAAATCAGCTGTCTTTGCAGTATGTCCACTCTGGATGAATAATTTCTTGTCACTTTTCTCTGACAAGATGGGAAAGTGAGTGGCCATAACTCTGAGCTGTGTCCTCCACATCTCTCCTGAGAGCCAGGAGGAAAGGGCAGTGCTGGGACTGGGTTCCCTTGGTGTGTGCTGTGGGGTGAGGTGCAGCTCCAGCACCTCTGAGCAGGCATCAGATGAGCAAGTGATAAGGCAGGTTTAGCAGTGTCCTGGCAGCTCACTGATGAGGGTGAGCAGCCTTGGACTGGCCAGCCCCAGCCCAGAGGTGCCTTAACGTGCTCCACACACAGCACAGCCATGTCTGCAAAGACTTCCAGAGCTAGCAGGCTAGGGACTTACACTAGACTAAAACTCCCTTAAGAATGTAGAAATAGAGGTGGAATAATTAGCAACCGACCGGTGCTGGACCCCTGAATTGGTCTACCTCTGTTATGGTTTACACCCATAAATTCTGATAGCTGTTGTAGGGCCATGTGTGTATGGGAGAAGGGAGAGGAGGAGAGAACTTCTGGTAGTGATCAAACTGGATCTTAAACTCTGGTTTGTGTTGAGCCAGAAGGGTTTAATTATATATATGTAACATGCAATGAAAAGCAACATGGGTCTTGGGTAGACCATATGTCTTAAGTACTGCTTGGGATCACTGAGAGCTGCAGAACCAAGCTTTGGATTTTGGAGATGTGGTTCAGACACAGAATTGTGCTGGTGTCCCTAAACTTTCCTGGTTTTGAATAACATTTTTGTAGCTGAGGTTTTGCAAGTATGAAGCCTGAAGCCAGCTTAAGGAAAGTTTATGATGTGAAAATTAAGTTTTCTCTAGTAAGCTGCAGTTTGTCAAAACAACTGCACACATTCCTGTTGGGCTAGAGTTTGGCAGGATGCAAAGATTGCATCTCTCCCTTTGAATATCCAAAGAAAATGGAAACCTGGCATTTTAATCTTGCATGGATTTCTACACATCCCTTTCAACAGCTGGGATAAGCTCCTCTGCTTTATCACACATTTTCCCTTGTGTTATGAATCATCACCTTCTCTTCAGGCAGTTCACATACAGGATTCTTCAGTCTTTGGAAGTTTGTGTGTTTGACTAAGGGGAGCAAAAAATGGTTGTTAAGGGACTTGCCCAAGGATAAGATGGATCTCAAATTTGGTTGTCTGACAAGAAATGAATTGTCATATAATTGGAGCTGGTGCTAACTTAAATTTCTACTTTTGGGGAAAATATTTTGTGAAAATTCACTTAGTTTTCCAACAGACCTCTTAAGAGGGTCTCACAGAGAGGAAATTCCATACATTTTTTTGCTCTGGAAGCAAAAAAGAAAAAAAAAAAAAAAGAAAAAAACCAAAACTGGTTTTAGTTGATTACTCTGAAATGAAAGAGAACAGCTGTCTGCTCCAACTCCCCACTCCCAGGGAAGGAGGTCTCACAGCCCCCCTTAAGCTTCATGTAGAGCTTGGATTCATGGAGCTCTCACAAGCTTTGTGCTCCTGCCAGCAGCTTGGGACAGGCATCCCGGCTCCCAGGTGCAGAAGGCAGTCCATGAGGTGGGGCTTCCTGGGAACAGAAGCTGGGGAGTTCGGGTGTCTTCCTGGACAGCTGCTGAGGAAAGAAGCAGCGTTCTGACCCAGCCCACAAGCAGTTACCTCTAACTGATGAACAGCCATAGACATTTCCAGTGTGGACAACCTGATGATTTCTACTGGAAATCTCTTGTGACAGGAGCTCCTGACCTCTTTTACACAGGTTTTGGTATATATGCAATATGTAGCACATTGCTGATAAAGCTGTACAGTGCCATTAAGATTTGGAGTATTGCTGGAGCAGAGCTCAGTTGGGGAATCTGCTTTTGCAGGTCACTGTTTGGATAGGAGCTTAGTGGTGGTATCCAAGCAGTTGTAAGCAGGAGATCAATAAACCAGAAATGTCTGAGTTATTCCCTTTCTGCTTTGTGACCTCGCTATTTTAGAGCTTTCCCTTTTATGAAACTTGCCCCGTGTGAATTCGCTCACAGCTGTAAGAGCGATTTAGTTCCACTCATTAGTGCTGAAGCAAAGGTCCATAATAAAAAAGAAAGGATAATACATCACCTAATGTATTTTTTTCCTGGGCTTGATGCATATGGAGCACTTTAAAGTATTAGTTGTTTTCAGATATAGTAGAAGTATTGTGTGTTTTGGAAAACTTAACGGCATAAGTAATAGGAGACCTCAGCCACACGCTTCACTATTAAATCTTTTCTGAGAAGTATGGAGAAACGTGTTTGCTCTGCGTGTGTTTCTGTGAGTTATGGGCTGTGCAGATCAGCGAAATGCAAATTAGCAGTCCTCTACTGTCCTGTCATATCTCGACTCGCAATAGCAGAGTTCAGAAGTTCATTGCTTGGGGGAGGGAAAAAAAGGGGGGAAAAAAAAAAGTTTGCTCTGACTTACTTGTGCTTTTATGAAGACTGTCTGGAGCTAAATAACCCCTGGTGAACTTGTATCCTCCACCCCAGCTGCAGCCTTTCAGCTCCAACAAAGACCACTCACTAAATCCAGGAAATCGAGCGGCGCGTGGGTGAGTGGCTGACTCCGCATTCACACCCTGCCGGTGTTCCGGGGGAGCCGCTCTGCCCAGCCCTGCGAGCAAAACCCTCTGCATGTGCGCCTGGAAAAAATAATTCCTCACCATCCACAGAAAGCTGCACTTTCCATTGAGTTTTTCCAGCAGTGCAGCTTTGTAGAAACCACAATAAAAACATGGGGCTGCAGGATTTTTATTCTTTACATTCCTCACTGCACAAAAACCAGCACCAAATGTTTTTCTGGAAGCAGGATTTCCAGCCATGGAGCAGTGATTTAGGAGAGTGAGAATATCAGTTTCCAAGAATGTTTAGTTTGGAAAACTTTTGAGATTTACTTGAGACATCACCGATCTATCTCCTCCGCTTTGATTACTCTGTTTCCACATACATTTATTTAGCCACCGGCTGTTGTTCTTTTACCCTCGAAAAATCTGTTTTGATGCCCCTAAACATCGTCTTCTTTGTTATGCTAAGGCGGGAGATAGAGCGGCATGCAGAGACAGAGATAAAAGCAGTGTTGTTTTATGGATCCTACGCAGTGTACTTTGCAGGAACTTTTAAAAATAATTTGCACAGTGCTCCTCAGTGGGATAAATGTTCTCTAAGATCATTTACAAAACACGAACAAAAGAATATTAACAAAGACGACTAAGCACAGATTTCCTCGTTTCACAGGTGAAGAAACAAAGCTCTGTAAAACTTATTTGTTGATACAGGGCCTGGTCAGGGTTAAAAAGGGTGAGGCTCAGCCTGCAGGGCCGTCATGTCCATATATCATGGTAGTTGCAGTGAGATGGGAGTTTAAAGTGGCTGAGGAAAGAGGTGGCTGTTTAGCAGTTTAGTCATTGGACTTTGCTGCTTTTGTAACGTGACATGTTGGAGATGCGTTCAGGTGGCATGGACTTCTATCATTGGGGTGTAAAAACAACCCAGAACCTCAACTACCCCTGTCAGATGCTGTAATATTTTGTATTAGATAACTTTATATTAAAAAAAAAAATACATTTTGTGGTTCTCAAAGACCAGAATTTTCCTTGGGACCTTCAGGGCTGCAGCCTGAAATGAAGCAAGCAGGCTGTTGCGCCAAGGGGGAGAAGGTCCCCAAAGGAGCAGCTATGGGGGAATGCCTGACTGTCCCTGGGACTATCCATTTGCACTTTTTATTAAAACCACTGATTAGTGGTTTAAAAATAGTTACAATAAAGCTTGTGAGAAGAGGTTAATGCATAGTAGTTGGAGCCTTGCATATCTCCTTCTGATTGTGCTGTTCTCCAGCTGCTGCCTGGTGGCCTCTCTTGGGAGGCAGACGATTTTCAGATTCCCTGTACTTGGGGCAATGCTCTTGGTCAGTGGCAGATTCACAGGAATGCTGTCAGGATGGGACTTGGAGCCCACATGCCTTGCCTGGAAGCCATCACTAGTTCCCCCCAGTGCAAATGCCTGCCTCTGAGAGGCTGAAAAATTGTCCAAGGTGCCTTGTGGAGCCACATTCATGGACTTTCTGGCCCCTCCACTTGCACCAGGATGCCCCAGTCTCTGCTGCTTGAGAGAGAATGTATTTAGATTTTTTCCTCTGCAAGGTATTGGTCAAATGCAACTTAAAATGATCCAGCTGTTATAATCGTGTTTCCATCTGTACCCCTCTGGCACTCCTGTGGTCATACATTATACACATTCACATGCTGAAAATAGATTTTTTAAAATTCCTCCCAGAACCATGTTTTTTGGCTAGATCAGTTCCCTGAACTGATTGACACTGTGATTGCATTAATATGAGCACAGGAGAACGGGAGGGAAGATGGGGGCAGGCAGGACAATGGGATCACAGCATCCCAGGCTCGGTTTGGTGAAGGCTGTCTCCTTGGTTGCTGGAACAAGCTGTATCTGTGATGGCCAGTGAAACATAAATTTGAAGATAATTTGTGCAGGAGAATACAGCAAAAAAATCCATTGACTGACCTCCCAAGCCAGTGGAGGTAATCCTGTATCTCAGCTACTACACAGCCTAAGTAATTCTGTCTTTTAGATTTTTTAATTTATTTTTTTAGTCAGTTGGTTATACAGTGGTTTCACTCTATGTCATCCATGCTTAGTCATGCTTCTGCAGTGTGATCCTGCTTATCAGTAGCTGGGATTATTCTGTAGCTGGAGCTGAATCTCTCATTGAGCTGCTCCAGGAGGAAGGCTGATCCCCAGAGACTGCTCTGAGCACATGTACACCAAGGGTTTTGCAGCCTGCAAATGTCAGGCTGATTTTTTTTTCCTTTTCTCACTGGACATTTCTATGTACTCATAACTGTAGGTACAGCTGCCTTTTCTTCAATCACCTATAGCATCAAAACAAAAATTACTTTGGCTTTCAGTGCTTCTGGCTGGGTTGCTTTTCTCCCTACTGTTTGCAGGAACATCCTGGGACACAGAGTGACTGTCCTGGCCTGGCCTGTCTACGAGCTGGTCTCTGCACACTTCTGGCTGTGTTTCAGTCGTGTCTCCCGATGGGCTTGACAGTAAACTGGAATCATCTGTCTTGAAAATGGCCTTATCTTCATTTAGAAAATCTTTAATGTCTGCTGTCACACATAGGTGCCAGAGTTTGCAGCTATATAGTGTTAAGTTCTGTTGACTTGCTGGTTTTAGGCGTAAAGTTTTAAAAAATTATCTCTTGAGCCTCAGAATAGCAGTATCCATTGAATCCTGCTTGCAGATTTTCATGAGTTAATTCTGGCCAAAAAACCACCCCCTCTAATGCATATTTTTTCCACCAGTGAATCACTAAAAAGGTCTTTGATTCATTTTCTCACCTTCATCCCCAATGGCCAGCAGACTGTTTATTTTCACTGTCTCTGTACAAGTGCTAATGCATTTTTTGTTTTGTGTTGTGTTTTTCTGGTTTTGTCCTGTAGTTAGGTATCCTGAGCCTCTTTGCTCTGTGTCAGGCATTAGCTTGTTTCCTATCAGTGCCATGCTCTTTCTGGCTGTAGCTTTTGTGGTCTGGCTGCTGGGATCCTACCTTGCGCCAGGCTTCGAAGGAGCCGTGTCAAAGGGCAGGACCTTGGGTGAGTTCTTTACCAATAGAGCACTTGAAATTTTTTCCAGTTTTGTAGGAACTAGAAAAGCATAGGCATGACTTAGCTTATGGGGTTGTGGAGGAGAGACATGGCCCAAGCCTACATGGACCACAAGTCTCCTGTTTCCTTTTTCATTCCTGTAAATTATTCCTATATATTATAGCAAGAGGAAAGGATGCTACTTCTTTCCAGAGGTTTATATTCCCAACTTTGGGAAGCATTTCATGGACAAAGCTTGTTCAGTTCTGCGGAGAAAACTATTAATGAAATAAAACAGCTTCATGAGAAGCAATGCCTAGTGCTTTGTCTGTGAAGGAATCAGTCTTTTATGAAAGACTTTGTGTTCCCTGCTTTATTTATTTATTTTTCCATTGAATGAGCAAGATTGTTTAAAAAGAGTGGTGGGGAATGTCACTGGGGAAAAACCCCCTCCTCTACTCACTCATCGATTCTTATAACATTAAAAAAATTAATTTAAATTGCCACTTTCCTCAAAATGAAGTGTAAAGCTTCCATAGTTCTGTTGTTTAATTTCCCAACTGGATATGAAATTAAGGAAATTGTAATTGTTTGACCTCTCGCATCAGGGAGTCTAGGTATTTTTTCATCTGTTTCACCGGAGTACATCTATATGAGAATAATGGCTTCCCTAGAGACTCCATTTCTTGTAAAATGCAATCTAATGAATTAAAATACAATCTAATGAATTAAAATATATCTCCTCTTCTTGGTGCTTTTTCACACTATGACCTGCCTTGCGTTTGAGTGCAGGGTGGCTCCTGTTGAATTGTCTGAAGGCTCTCAGCATACTTCCTCCTTCTGAATTGTTCTTCCTGAAGTTTGCCCATTGATTCCATCCTCTGCCTTGGGTCGGTTGTCTTTCTTACACGGTTCACTAATTTTTCCTCACTAAGCATTGCTAATGTGCCTTCCACAAACTTGCAGCTTTTTGAGCTTTGATGCAGGAGCCTTTCCAAAATCAGCAAAAACAACTAAAGAAGCAGGACTTTTTTTTTTCCCTCCTCCTTTCTTTGTGTCCTTTGTTACTGAAGAGGACTGCAGATATTCAGTACAATTTAAAGCCAGACAAAAAAACCCCCTCTCATTTGGTGATTTCTCCAAAACACCAGTTGATTATTGTTGGCAGGAATATGACACTGGAAAGGACTAGCTGTTCTGTGTGGTTTTGAGGCCAGGATACTGCTGGGACTGTCCCTGGTGACTGGGTGGAGCTCGCTGGGTACCTGCCTGAGAGCCACAGCATCCTCATGGAGCAGATGGACCTCTCTTGGAGGGAGGGAGTAAGTTGACACCGAAGAACAAAGCTCTTCTCCCCCAAAAAGTAAAAAAATATACTGAATATCACTGAGAAAGCAGCAAATATTGGTCTTGAGATCTCTGTGCTCTGTGTGTCTGATCAGATGAATGCAAGATTTTTTAGGAGATCTAATACACTTGTCTTTTAGAAAATAGCTGGGTATGTCAGAGTATGAAGTAAGGGAAAATTAAATTCAAAATTTAAAAAATGCATTCATTTTGAAGGCTCTTACAGAGAAATTTTTGTTCCAAAATCAGCACTGGGAAAGTTGGGAATGGAGGCTGAGCTGACTTGCCACCAGAATAAGTGTATTTTGCTCTTGAAGAGAAAAGGTGAGCAAACATCAACTTCACTGATATATTTAGCTCTCAGTGATTGCAAGGATGAGTTCAACTGGATCCATAATCCCTTGCTTAGCTCTTATTTCCCAAACAGGCCACACAAGTGGCCTCATGCACACCCATAGCAGCTGGCAAAACAGCTCCACTTGCGCAATGGAAGAAGTTGGCAGGAGGGGACTGTCAGGAAGGTTTTGCCAGGATTTCATGGCAGAGAGGTGACTGTCAATACCACACAAAAGTTGGTCCAGATCCCATCAGAACTCAGGATCTCCTCTGTCTCATTTCAGGTATTAGAAGCTCTGGTTTATGTAGCATGTGTATCTGAGCTCTAAATGGGTAAAAATCCTTAAATTTATTTCCCTTTCTCCAATCCCACTGCTTTAAAAGGAGAGGAACTTTTCAGTGTGCCCCAAAGAAGAAAGTGATAAAAAGGCTACCTGTGGTTCAGGGCAAACCCCTCCATCCCAGGCTGGCAGAGGAGGCTCCCAGGAGCGCGGTGATGGCCGGGGTGCTCCATGTGCTGCCAGACCCCATCGGTGTGCGCTGAGCAGCAGGAGCAGAGCCTGCCCATGGCCCACGGGCAGCTGTGAGGCAGCAGCAGCAGCCAGCTCGCTGCCAGCACGGCTCTGGCACCGCAGAGAATCGAGCCCTTTGTATCTAACCACCCAGACCTAATACACTGACATGCTCGTCATCAGATACAGTTGACACATGTTTAAAGGGTGTATCTCGCTGCTTTGAACAAGTGGGAAAGTGTTCTTGGACTGCTTTGCTCTCCGCATTTCTACGGAGTTTCCCACTGTCCATTTTCCATAGTTACTTACAGCAATTAACTGGAATCCAGGGCTGCAGCGGCTGCATGCATAGTCTCTCAAACCACACCTGTGGCTTTTTTGTGTCACATATAATTCATGACTGAGTGACACTTCCTGCCTTGTCATCTTTAGTCCTGGATGAATGAATGGTGTAGCTAAATCAGCTTAGTGCCGAACTAAAGTGGTGGTTCATGTTCAGCTGTGGCTCTTGCACAAGTCGTGCAGAAACTTATTTGTGTCGGTGTGGCTGGGTGTTCACAGGAGGCTCCAGTTCTTTTGATATCGGATCCACTCACAGCTTGCATGTCCTGCCTCAGCTTTATTTTCCCTTCCAGAGGCATAGATACTGCATGAATCACTGTGTCTTTGCAGAGGCTCCAATGGGCAAAGGTATTTGTTCTGAAACCTCACCAGGCTGTAATTAATCTGTAGACGAAAGGAAATGGTTTTGTGACAGCTAAATGAAGACCAAATAATGTGATGTGATGAAAGGTATGCTCAGCAGTCGGATTCAGGATCTGAAGTTACATGAGTTTAGCTTTATGGTGAGCTGAAAAGTGTATGAAAAAAGAATTGCCTCTAGTCCCACTTAGCAGCAGACAAAAGCAGAGGAAAACCTGCATGTAATTATATATTAATATGGAGAAAAGTGAGAAGAGATTAAAAAAAATTACACTGTGTTATGCGTTATTCCGTGTATTTGAAAACATTTGGAAAACTTACACATAAACTCTATGGAGTGCTGTACACAGGAAGGCATGTGCTTTCTGCATTAGATCTGAGATCAGCATATGTGCCAGTGAACAGGCTTTTCTTTGGGCTTTAGTTATGCTGAGATAGAAGACATCTGATAACCTTAACAAAAATATTGCAGACTTTTGTAAATTAGGCTGAGGAGTTTGTTTTTCTCTCCCCTCTCCCCCCTCCCCCTCCAATCCCCATTTTGAAATGTTTTCCAGAAGGAAAGAAATTGCTGATCATCTTGTTTGAAAGTTAAATATTTCTCCAGTGAAACGTTTGGGGGTTATCTTTTTGTTTGTTTTTAAAGAAGGAAGAAATATTTTAAAGTCATGTTTCAGCTTGTTCATCATCAGTTGCACCTTTGATGCAGGTTTTACTTCATGCATAGCTGGGATTGGTTTTAGCAGAAAGGCTCAGTGGTAAACATGGCACCTTCCCTGTAGTTTGCTGACTCTGACCTGTGGAGTAGGCACTCGGACTGGTTGATGCTGAGCATTTCAAGCAGCAGCAGCAGCAGTGAATCCTTAGCTAACTGGATGATCTTCCAAAGCATTGAGATTTTTCATCTCCACTTCTGCAGGATCACAGAATTCCAGAAATTTCAGGTGACGGAAAGCGAAGGGGGGCTTTTTGTTCCCAGCCTCCAGCCCCAGTGGGGCCTGCCACCAGCACTGGGTTAAATTGGTCATGGCTTGTTTAGTGGAGTCTTGCAAACCTCTTTGGAAAGAGGTGCCTCAGCCTCTTGAGGGTGACCTGGTCCAACACTGCATGGTCTTCCTGGAGAAAACTTTTCTGAACACCCAGCCTGAACTCTCTAGGGAGTGTCATGTCATTTGCTACTACCAGAAAAGGTTTGGCTTTGTTAGAGTTATAGCTGCAGACTTTTACATTAGATCATGTATACATGCTTATTTTCTTGTTTTATCTGAAGACTTTGATAAGGAAACTGCAGTTAGACTGTATTTAAGATAAAACCAGATTAGGATTACCAAATTTAAATGAAATCTTAGTTTCACTAGGGCCACATCATAACTATGCCTTAGTAGCATTATAAGACTGACAGTATTGTTATTAGGATTATGATTGTTTTCATCACTATCTGTCTCTGTACTCAAGAGGAACATACCATTTCAGGTTGCTATCCCTAATTCTGATAGCAGAAAATGATTTTTGTGACTGGACAGAGTTGCATAATGGCGGGAGAATGAGTTTGATTCTCTTATGACTTCAGCATCATCAACAAAATGATCAAGTACTGTAAACTTACATTATAATTATGATGTCAGAAACAATATAATTTGGTTTTCAGGTTGGCTGAGAATGTACCCTGGGAATTTGGAGGAAATATATTTTTCTCATTTGGAAGCTGAATAAGTCCTAACAGAAGTATTTCAAGAATATTTATGTAGTTCAGTGATGTTATACTCAGCAAGTATTTTATAAATAGCTGAAGTTTTAAGACCAGAGCATCTAATTTTTGATTCACATTTTATTTACTTGTCATAAATGAACTCAGGACTCTGCACCTTTTGTTTTTTTTGTTTCAATATGATGTGCATCCTACACACCTACAGGAATACTCACTTTTCTCTGAGATGGAAATTACTAATTTAAATAAGCGGGTAGTGGATAATTTGAATCTTGAGAAATGTATGTTGAAGGAAGAGCTGTTTCAGTGCTTCGGTTAAGACATAGGACAGTATTTTCCAGTCAGTGTAGAGAATTTGCTGGAATTTTAGGGACACTGGAATACCTTGTATGTGCAGCAATGGACCAGGTATCTTAACTCCTTCTGGCTGTATAATTTCTTTAAAGCATCTTATCATGGACATCCAAAATCCTCCAGAAGTGAACAAAGGTGATACCTGGGTCACTCTGATAGAGAAGATAATCCAGACCCATACAGGATGCTGCCAGCTTCTCCAAGTCATGTGAGGGGGACTGTTCTTCCTCAAACCAAATCTTTGTACCTCTAGTGACTTAGATTGTCAGAGGGGCTTTGTCTTCAAGATCTTTCTGGTTCTTCCTTAAGGAAGGCCCCTCTCAGTTCTGCTTTAGGGGTTTTCCACGATGATCTGGAAGAGGTTTTGAAAGCAAAGGGCATAGTGGTGTGGAGAATGATGCCATCTCTCATACCACAGTGGGTATATGAGCTCATCTTCTGTGATGGGGAGCAATAGCCTTTCCAACAGCAGCTGGTTTTGTTCCTGTTGGTGCTGGTGTCCAATACCAGTCACCTGCTTTGGAAACAAGCAGCACCCACTGGAGCTGGGCATCCTGGCTGTGCAGCAGCACACCTCTGTGGGTTTGCTTTCTTACCTTCATGCCTCTCTCATCCCCTTCCCCCACAGTTTCTACTATGCTTTCTCTTGTAGACAGCAATATAGGATCAGACTGCTTTTCATTTCCATCACTTTTCCCTGCTGTGACTGAATCTGTTGCAATTAAATTTTAATTGAGATGCACACTGCTTAAATAGACACAAGACAGCTACAGCTATCGCTAATTAATTTTCTTCCAAAATGACAACATTTAATAATTATATTTCTTGTCACTTACATTATTTATACAAGTTTAACTCTGGGAATTTTTTTAAAGACACGTCAGCTGTGAAAGTGCTTTATGGTGTTAATCTCCTGTAAGGCAATTGTGATTAACTTCAGAAGTGGAAGTGTGTTTATGGTGCATTTATTAAAATAGCATGTAGCTCTGCAAGCTTCAGGAAAGATTGAGGTATTTCTACAATAAGGTAATAGTGTTTCTGGTTGCAGTATTCAAATCTAGGAAGCCCTAATGGTAATAATTTGTGCTTCTGTATTGTCTCTGATCTGATGATCTGTAAGCACTCTCTGACTGCAAATGAACAAGCTCACACCTTCTGCAGAGATGCCTCCCCAGTTTCTCACTTCATCTGACATAGCACAAAGAGATCATCTGCCGCCCCAGCTTGCAAAAGTCCTTGCCCTCTGCTACCTTGCTGCAATACTGGGCAAAGCAAATGACCTCTTTGTATTTTAGTCTGAGGAATCCATCACTGGTTGCTGTCAGACAGGGTGTTGGATGAGTGGGACCATTTGTCTGTTGCAGTGTGACAGTCCTTAGGCGGTGCTGTGACAGTTTGGGGGTTCTGTCTGTGCTTGAATACATCATTGCTGCATCGTGGCATGACTTTGGTGTTTGCAGAGAGGTGCATCATCATCAACCTCCAAACTTCAGAAGTTCACAAAACAGGCAGAAATTTCTCGGGACAGCTGTGAGGAGAATTTTTCCAGCCTCTCCTGTGGGGATGTGTGGCCGTGTTCCCTCTGCAGAACAAAGGAGCTGGCTCTTGAAGGTGAGATGCATCAGCCCTGGGGTTTTACTGGCAGATCAGGAAACTTTGGGCATGACTGAAGAATCAGAGAGCCTTTTTTTTTTCCTCAGTGAGGGTCCTGTCTAGGGTGAAAGTTTAAGCTGGAAGCTGCAGCAGAGGGATTTTCTGCATTAGAGAAATAAATGTGGGAGGGCAGGACAGGTAAGATTTGGATCTCTCGGAGGACCCAAGACCAGTAAAAGTCAAAACTAGATGTGAAAAGTGACTGCAAGTACCTGGGTGTGCATATTTTCTCTACTAGCATCGAGTAACTCTTTAGAAATCTTCACACCTTTGTGGTCACTAGCAAAGTAAAGCTGCTGTGGGAACAGAGCTCTGGGGAAGTGTGTGTTTGCATTTATTAAGGATTTTGAGGATTAGTACTGATGTTGCAGAGCAGAATGACTTGGATGATGCAAGCCCATTCCAGGAAGACTCAACAGAGAGGTTTTCCAAGGATGGCATGAAAAGCAATTGTAGTGTGTGCTGCTGTGATCAGAAGAGGTTAAGATGGTGTGGATCTCAAGGGCTGATCAATTGGACATTTGTAATGAGTCAGCCAAAGGAAATTAATTTAAATATGTTAAATGTGTATATAACGAAACTCTTTTGTTGGATATTTGGGACTGTCATAACTGCTACATAAATTTCGGTGGTTTCTTGAAATTATTTTGATTCATTTTATAGTGAATATATAGCAAAATATATATCCAAAACCATTTACCTCTGTATTACGATGGATTTGAATGAAAAGCTCTCTGGTCATCTGTCTATCGTCATGTACAGCAGCAGAATTGCATTATAAAAGATTTTCATTGTCACTCCACTTTATTTTCCTCTTAACTTTGACAATAGCGAAACAGACTGGGCAATATTTAGTGCTGTTTTGGTGTCTGTTTGGTTTCTTGTGTAGTGTTGTACTGTGGCAGGGATAGGTAAGCCAGGAAACTGCATAGAGGATTTTTTAGAAGCAATGGAACCTTTTTGCACCTTTATTTTATCGCATTTCTCAGTAGGCTGCAGTTTACTATGCTCTTCCTAAGAAGGTAGTGCAGTTAATTATTTTTGTGCTTATTGGTAATACAGTGACAATTCTTGGCAGAGACACAGGTCTGTGTAGCACACTGGGGTGGGACAACGGTGTGTTCCTTCCAAGTGGGCCTGTTCTGGGGGCCAAGGTCTGCTCCACTGCACCTGAAGAGACAGGAATCATTTATTTCTCTAACAAATAGATCTCTTCCTATGTGTGTTTTCCCTGAAGTTACTTACACATGCAGTCGTTTGCTTTGAGGTCTTGCATGCTCTGTAATTTGGATGTGGTGCTGCAGTTGCGGATGGTTCGTTCCTTTGATTGCCGATTCTCACGGTCTGAAAAAGGCCTTCAGCTGCCAGTGCCCTTGGGTGGCTGTGGGGGCTGGAGCTCAAAAGGCCACAGGTTTGGTAAAAACTGTAGGTTTTCTGCATGACACACAGTGTGAGTGTCCAGGTCCCAGCCAAAGGGCCAGGCAGCAGCCACGTGGCCTTGAGGCTATGTTGTGTCGTTGCACTGATCAGCAGAAGGGAAGGTCTAAACATGAAGGAGTGTTCACAGCCAGCAGTCTTGTGTTCTAAAAATCTCAGCAGGCTGCAACAATGGAAACCAATCCAGCACATGCTTCAGGTCTTTCTCTGAAGGCATCTGCCTGAATATGTTCTCTAAATAAAGAACTGGCTTTGGTTGCAAGAGTGCTGAGGGAAGACATCTACTGTTTTCTCAGTATGCCAGTAATGACTGGGGGATGTCCATCAATTTTTGTTTTCAAAAAATACATTTTCTTTGTTTGTTTTTTTTTTTTTTTAAATCAACATTTATAAGCATTTATTAGCAATAAACTTGTGAAGTGTTGAGTTTGCAGTGATGATACTGTCTCCAAGACAGAAAGTATGTTGAGGTGTCTCACTTATAATACGTGAAAGTCTGGGAAGTGTCCAAGAGGGCAAGGTAGTACCAGTTGTTGGGTAGCTATGGATATGGTTTAAAAACAAGAAATTGTGTGGTCATCTATAGCTGGTGACAAGTCTCCCATCCCTGTGCCTTCAGTTCTATGAAAGTTTGGACTCAAAAGGATGAATGTAGAGATGGGGAAAAATAGACGTTTAATTTCTTCAGTAGAGAAGAAGCTAACTGGGTTTTCAGTCAAGTGCTAGGTTATGACAGTAATTAAAATGCATACTTGAAGAAGTTTTTCAGTATTTGGAGTGTATAATTTTGAATGTCAAGATTCTCTGACACTGTTATGCAGAGAGCAAAGGGATATAAGAAATATAATCTTTCTTTTGGTGATGGATAAGTGAGTTATGGTAAATGAGTTATGCAAGTGATTATTCCCTTATAGGAGGAAAAATAGAGTTAACTGTGGAACCCTAGTACTTCTGAAAACAGAACAGGAAAATCAGAACTGGTTCCTGATTTTCTGAGGGGATCTGATTCTCTTATCTTGGAGACCTGTAATGAAACAGAAGTTAGTAGTTTAAGTGGTGAAAGCTAATTATGAATGAGACTGGGAGTGGGCAGATATCTCTGACCTGTATGACCAAACTCACTGAAAGAACACATATTTAGGCCCTGATGGAAGCAAGTGCATATGCATTTGTTGAAGTCTTCCTGAAGCCAGTGAGATTGAAAGCATAGTGTGGTAGGCTTTGATAGGCTTTGAAAGAGGAGACAATGGCTGAGGCAAAACAAAAGAGCATGCCATCAAAGGATGTAAAGCGAAGTGACAGGAAAAAAGTGACAAGCTAGGAAAATGTTCTTTGTTCCCACATTCTGAATGGCTGTGAAATCAGCTTTGTACTCATTAGAGCCAATGTAAAGGAACTTGCTGTAAATGAAAATGAATGGGTTAGAGGCTGGTGTTTTGAGTTCAGATGTGTAGGTGAGTGGCAGGAAGCTCAAGGAAATGCCAAACTCTGAGACACTGTGCAGAAGGAAGAAGCAGGAGTCAGAGGTGGCCTAGAGGCAAAATCTTACAGTGAGGTTGGAGGAATCTTGAGGACCACCCCAGGTTTCAAACTTGGATAACAAACAAGATGCTATCCACTTCTACAGCATTTGGCATCCTCTGCTAGCCTCTAACCATGGCCAGACTTCTGTGAGATATTTGAGAGACAGACTGAAGTTTCTATGTGGTTGGAGGGAATTAGGTCCAAACTAGGTCAATCTGACAGTAAAATGTAGGTAAGATTTAGTGGAGAGAAAGCCCAGAGGCAACTGGGCTTTGAATACAGCTTAGCTGTAGTGAACAAGAAGGAAGTTGGAAAGAGTTATAGACACAACTGGGATTTTGGGTTCAGAGGGAAGCAGACCAGAAAAAAGAGAAAAAAAAGAGAGAAAGAGCAAGGAGAGCAAAAAAAAGTGGCTGTGGCGTTGTTTGGAAGGTGATTGTTGAGGAGTGAGGTGATTAGAGGAAAGAGCAGATGAAACTTCAGGAGCGGGGAGGAAGTTGTAGATGGGAGGTAAAAGAATTAGCTTGTTTTTACTATTTTGTTGAAGAACTCAGCAAGCTTGCATGCAAAAAAAGATATGGATATAGAATATGATTATGTGCATTAATATGCAACAGAAATAATGTACAATAACTGCAAGGTATATTGTAACTGTTTTAGTAAATAGCTATATATTAGTTATAACTAAATAATGACTGTAGCTAAAACCAGATATATGTGTATGTGTGTATACACACATGCTCCTGTACAAGAGTTCTGGCCTGAAGAATTGATATGAACCCTTTGCATTTTGTCTTAAATTAGAAACTATCAAGGAATGAAAGCAAATAAGGAGGCAGATTTACAGAATCTTCTCCGGTTAGCCTTAATGACTTGAGTCTTATGTGATGAAATAGTTGAAAGAATCTTCTTGTGTCTAGTGGCCACATCAGTTGCTGTGCTCTGAAGTTTGGTACAGCCTCTGAAAATCTGTGGGGGCTCTACAGGTGCAAACGCAGTTCCCAGGGCTTGGGCCCTGGCCTGGCTACCACCACACATGGTTCTTCTGCTTCCCTTGCTTCAACTGCACTGTCACGTCCACACAATGCCCCAAACCTTTCCCCTGAGCCATAGCAACCTGCAGACATTTGCTACAAGTTCACTGCTGGCTTGTGTTTTGTTCCAGTAAGTTTTGGGGACATGAGATGTTCCAGCTTGTCAGCCCAGCCTGTTTTGTATGTGAAGCAGATGCTGAAGGGCTGTGCAGGGACAGACCTCCTTGTATTCCCAGTCTTCTCTGGGCTGTGGGGATACCACTGCTGGGGTTGAGAAGGGAGGTTTTCCCCTTAGCTTTTTTAACAAGAGAATTAAATAAATTACAGTGTTGCTCCTTTCCTTGTTTTGGTGCTGGCAGCTTCTTAGCAGATCGAGAAACGAAGTGAGTTCATATAGGCTACAAAGTGAAGATTGCATGATATTCTGTTGGTGAATGGTTTTATAATCTGTCTTAGTCATCAAAATACTTGTAGCACAGTAGACATAACTGGATAGTGAAAGAATGTATATTCTGCAACATTGCCATTGGCAGGACATAAACACCTGTCCTAAGTCCTTATCACAAAAGAAAAATAATAGGGAAGTTGGAAGGTAGACATTAGTTTTGTTGTCAGCAAAGGCAGACATGCTAAAATTTAATCATAATAAATGCAGATGTTTTGATGTGTGAAGGTATGGCAAACCAACCACTAATAATACCCTGATACATTAGTGCACAGAGGATCAAGGTGTTGATCTAGTCTAACCTTCTCTATAATACTGTCAGAGGACTTTCCTGTACTTAAACCCATCCTGTACTTAAAACCCACGTCCTGTGATAAGTCTTAGGCTACAGCAGACTTCCTGGAAAAACACCTGAACAAAATGTCAGCTCTGCCATGCTAGAAAGTCTGGCACCAGCCTGAATCTAGTGCTCTTTTCTGTTGAAACTGGGAGCCTTGTTTCTAATCTGAATTTCTCTAGTTTAATATCTGTCTCTTAGCCTTTGCAGTTGTGTATGTGTTAATATTACTGATCAGATCATTCTGCATGTGCCTCTCTGTTGACCTCTCTTTCATTTTTCTCATGTGTGGCACGGGAACCTTGGCAATTTTCATCTGTCTGCTTGGACTGTGGGCACCAGACCTGCACACGCTGTCAGTTCAGGGTTAGGCAGAGAGGCATTACAGCCTCCCAAACTCTGTGTAGACAAACACATCTTGCTTTAATAGTTTTAATGTTGGTACCCTCCATACAGCTTCTCAGCCACTGTCTGCCCACCACAAACTTCAAGTAATCTCCAGTCAGTGTTTCTCAGTTTTCATTTTAATCAATTATTTTCCAGATGTGTGGCCTTGTATGTGGTTGCTTTAGAACCTATAATCTTTATCTAGGCCATTCAGGCATGGAGAACATCTCACTGGTATAAAGCAATCATCTTTATTTACCATGTCAACAGCCATTTGTCACTGACAGGCTTCATGACTCTGTATTTGTTTCCAGTCCCTGATACACAAAATGATTGTAACTCTCCATTCATATGAATGTTTCCACCAGATTCAGTAATACCAGTCAGGACCAATTTGTGTATTAAAGGAGCTATTCCACTTCTTGTTTATTACTCATGTTCATAGTGTTACAGTCTACACAATTAAGGAATCTCTTCTCTTTGAGTCCCTTGGTACCTTGATTAATTTTAATCTTGACATCTTGATTTCTGGCTAAATGAGTGCTCATTTTCACCCTTGTCTTTTGTCATTAGCTTAATACCCTCCTGAATACTTTAGCCTGTCTCCTGAAAGACTTATTCCCATCCACTGTAATGACAGCCAGCCACATTGTACAGTTTCTTTTCTCTGTAGAAGATGGACCTGCACTGCTGAAAACATAGGGGCTCTGGCAGTCACCACTTACTTAACTGTTAATTTCTGGAAAAATATATAGCTTTGTAATTTGAGTCACAGCTCACAGAAATTGAATGTTCTTCAAAGTATTGATTTCATTCTTCCTCATGTAACGTTCCTTGCAAGGATTCTTGGTTCTCCCTGAATTTTTCTTCACCAGCATGCTTGTGTCCTTGCAGACTAGTCTTTGTTGTGGTTCATGGGTACATCCCATATAACTCTGACCTCTCCTACTAAAGCTGCTGTCAGGTATTTCAACAGTCTGGGGTTTTCAAGTGCTAGTTGTGAGCATGAGGCTGACCTTGGTGACCTCCATGAGTCTTTTCCAATCATAGATACTCTGTGTTCCCCTGAGAAATTCTTCTCCCATTCTCATCTGGATGAATTTTTCTCCATTCTCCTGTTTATGAACTGCCAACTATTTTATGTGGTCTGCATCCTGCCTTCAGCTGGCAACTGGAGTCTTATAAAGACAATATGTGGAGTGGAATAAAGTGTGGAATAGCAGCCTGTGTGGTGTATGTGTTCAGCAGAGGAAAATGAGCCAACTGAAGTGTTGCTTTTTTGTTTTTAATTACATTCTTGTTTCCTTCCCAGGCTTCTCTCTGCTGCATGCTTACATGTGTGCCTCTGGAGGGAGAATTCAATAGGCTGATGAACATAACTGTAATGTTTAAATATAAACCAAAATTTTGTAATGAAACGTGTTCTGAAAGAACCTAGTTGCTGTAGGGATTTTTGCAAGGATGCAGTCCTTCATCTTTCATTGCTCAAAATAAAGATTTTCATTTCTTGAGCCAAATGAGGGGTTTCTTATCCAAGCCTCGGAGCCTGTTCGGTGTCATCTGGATGGACTAGCCACTACAAGACATTATTACTCATCCCATCCCTACATAAAGTAAACCCATTAAACTTGAGTGCATGTGGTTTGTATTTGGGGTTTCATTCATGAGAGTTGAAAGTGCCCAAACTACTGCAGCACGGAAGTGAAACCCTGAGAGGATTCTCCTTCAGTCACCACCAAGCCAAAAAAACATTCACTTCTCAAAACCTCCCTTGAATCCAGTATCAAGGCGGCTCTTTTCCTCTTAGCCAAATCTCCTGCACTGACCCTTCTCCACTCTGTGGAATCTGCATAAACATCTCTGCTCAGAATCAGTTTCTGCTCCTCTTGTAGTATGTGAAATTTACTTTTGTAGTATCTTTTACTTATAAACCTGATGAAAAGTCATTAGGTTATTAGTGATTTGCAATTAGAGTCTAATTTTGTGGTAAACAGTTTAATGGTCCTCCACCCTGGTCTTCATGCAGTGTGTCACCCACACTGTTTAGCTGTAACCCACCCTGGTGTAGCTGCCAAGCACCACAGATGTTTTCTCTGACATGTTAGTTATTAGTAGTTTCTGTTCTTAGTTCGAGCATGAAGACTTGATAAAGGGGGTTTTTGAGGGGTTCTATATTGCCCTTTTTTTTTTAGTTTTCTATTTTGGTGTGCAAAGGTTTCCTAAAATGAAAACAATACTTCTTCATTAGATACATGTGTGCACACATAGGTAGTATTTGTCTTGTTGGTTCTGTTTTTGGAAAAAACACAGACAGTTGTGTAGCAGGAAATTGAAAACTTCTTTGGATTTACATCAAAAACACAAACTTATACGAGGCTTTGCCACAATTCTCTCACTCTTACAACAAAAGCAAACAAATAAACAAAACCCAAGTGAAGATTCATGGACCAGGCATAATGGTGACGCATCACTTTTAAGCAATTTTTGTTTACCTGGTGGCATCCTCCCATATTTTTTGCAGCATGTTAATACAGAGTCTGACTGCAGGAGTGTCTTGATTATCTTCTTTGACGGTTTTTTCACGTGTTGGAATTTGCTTAGTGGAAATTTTCTCATGATAAGACATGTAGGATTGGTTTTGTAAAATTACAAGCATGACTTTGTTTTCCTGTTCTACCACAAAAGACTCTTCCCTCCAGCCCCCACTCCTCCATCTTCTCAGTTCTTCCAAAGTAAGAAACAAAGATAACTTCTGAGGGAAAGGAGGGAAAGTCAGGTACCCCAGCCTGCATGCCTCGGCATGGACAGTGCTGATTCTGTGTCTGGCTTTGAGCTTTCATGTCTGTTTGTATGTTTTGATGGTGTATTGTGATTGTTTTTAACCCAGCATATGAAAGATAATTTTTGTTCAAGGCTCTAAGTTTGGCAACTTGAAAATATACTGGAAGTGTGGAAACTATTCAAATGTTCTGCTGTTTTATAAATCTGACTTGTTTGTAATGAAGCGGCAATATTAAAGTGACATTAGTGTTTGTGAAAAATAGGAACATCAGGCTAAACCTGAAAAATGGCTGAAATGTTAGTTCCTCTGTGTAATATCATCTTCTTTCCAATAAATGCAGCCCAGAAAGTAAAATGGCTTTAGAAAGCCATTTATGTTGCAGTACTGTAGTGTCTGTGCTGTCATTTGGTGCCACAGAATGTCCTGGGATAGCCTGGCCTGTGGTTGGACATTCCTGAAGGACTCATCTCTCCCACAAGTGCTGTGCTGCCTCTGTCAGCCCTGCCCAGGACCAGGAGGCCCATGGGCTGGCTGTCCCTCTGTGGATGCTGGCATTGCAGCCTTGCTGCCCAGGACCCATCAGTGACTGGCTCCTGCTGGAAGGTCTCCCAGGAGCTGCTGAAGGCTGGTTCTTCAGCAGGTAGCTGAATATTTTACAGACAGTCCATATGGTGATAATTTCTGAGTGCCACCACTAACTCCACTGTCCTTGTTTTATGTAAGTGTAAGGCTGCTGTGGTCAGTGTAAGCAGGGGGGACAGCGCTTGTGACTCTTTTTGAGATGGTTTCCTTTCACATGGCTGGGACCACCTGAAGCAGTAAATTCTTTTTGTGCCTAGACACAAAGTCTTAGGTACTCCATGCACAAAGAGGATGGAGCAGGCTGGAAGGGCACATTGAAGCTGTTCGCAGGGCATATTTCTTCTACCAGAGGCCCTTGCATGTCACTTTTCTTCCCTTTGTCTCTCTTCTCTCTGTGCCCTGCCTCCCTGTCCTGTCCCAGCCATGAGAGATGCCATGTTGTGCCTTCCCCTGCCCCAGCAGTGCATGTATCTCCATCTCTTGGGGAATCAGGTCTGCCTACAGTCTTGCTTCTTCTTTTCCATGCTTCTCTGTTTCCACAGGATTTTCCATTGTCTGTGCTTCATTCACTCGTACTCTTTGTCATCCCCCTGTCCCCTTATTTTTTGTTTTCCAGGCCCTTGTCCATCTTCAGGAACTTGCTGCTCTGTCCACATCCATCCAGTCATCCTTGCAAACATCCCTCCTTCCCTCATGCCTCCTTCCTACCCTGCATTTTTCCTTTCTTTTCCTTCCTGGACAGAGTTGTGCCTGAAATATCCCAGGACTTGTGGAGCTGGCTGGAGGTGATGTTAGTACAGTGCAGAGAGACACTACCAAGCCCCAGTCAGTTCTGGGTGCACTTTGACCCCTCATGGTATTGCAGAGCAGCTTCTCCTCGTGCTTTGGTTTGCTGTTGCCATATGGAAATGGCAGATGGTGTTGATCAGGAAGTTAATCTAGAAGTGTATCCGTTTCATGCCGTACGCGAAGGATTTGTTCATTAAACTTAGAACTCTAATTTAAAGCCAATTAACAGAGTGATTTGAAGAGACTTGTTGTTTTTGAAGTTCAAAAGAGATGTTAAGTCTCTGATTTCAGCCTTTGTACATTCCAGAACCTGTATAACTATTGCAGTTTTGCCAACTCTACTGGGGGTATTTTTTGTCTCTTTTTTTCCTCCTCTCCTTTTCTTTTTTACTCTTTTCAAATTTTTTGAGTGATACAACTTTTGCCATGGGCTGGAACTGTTTGGTGGAGCTTTCTCAGATTTCTTAGCAATTTTAGCCTTACCTTTTTTAGCCGTACCTCTAGGCAGGCAGAACTTGTGTCTTCCTATCCTATTTGCTGCTAGCACAGCTCCCTCTTCCCTCCCTTTGGCAACCTCGTCCTCCTCTTCTCTGAGCAGGAGTCAGGGTAGGGGATAAAAAAATAGAATAACCCCTGAGGAGCTCTGTGCCCTTCTAGCCCTGCTTCTGCCAGCATGGGTTTGTCTCTGCTCCCTTTCATCCCAGAAGCTGGTAGGGACCCACCACAGAAGGTTTTTTGAGGGGAAGGGGCAGCAGCGGCCCCGAGACAGAAAACTGCTGCCCCAGTGTACAGCTCTAATTTTCATGTGTAATCAACCCTGTAGGATTGGCCCAAGCAAACCATTCCTAAGAAATGTCAAGATGGGAAGCCTTGTGTCAGGAGGACCTCAAAAGTGATTAGTTCTGAATTAATATTTATGCTGCTTTTACCTGAGATTGATATTCTGTAAATAGTTGTAGGTCCTTCAGCAGCAGACAGTCTGTTTGGATAGTCCCAAGATTTACTAGTGGCATTTAGACAGAAAAAACTTTCTTTAGTAATTTGAATCATTTGCTGGTATAAAAGAAAATAGAGGGGTCAAGTTTTGCTGTGGTACAGAGCCTATGACTTCACCGGGTTAACTGCTGCTACTTCCGTGTAATTGAGAACATAATTTGGCTCAAACCCTGGGAGACTCAAAAGGATCACGGCAGCCACTGTATTAAGCCAATGTTCAGAGCAGTTGGCTCACACTGAGTTTCATAAGTAGATCATGTATTCAGAAGGCTTTAGCTGTATGACACAGTCCACTGCAAAAGAAGAGATGGCAGGAGTATGTCCTTGTTTATCTTAACTAAGGCAGCACACCAGGAAAAGCTACCAGACCTGGGATTGTACCTACATAGGGCTGATGTGGCAGAATTGACTGTCTCGCTGTGGGTGCCTGAGCACAAGCCTGGCGAGAGCTGTGCAAAGGCTGCCCTTGGTTATCCAGCTCCCATCAGTCCTGCCTGGAGCCAGCAGCAGTGGTAATGGATACTGGCTGTGGTGTCAGCAGCCAGCACACCTCCAGTGTGTCCCTTGGAGGTGACGCCACCTCACTGGCACTGCTAGGGCTGTATATGGGGACGTCAGGTGGAGATGAGCTCAGAATGAAGAGAGAATACACACTGGTCTGAGAAAGCCCAAAATATTCCCAAAAAGTGAGATGGCTTCTGGAAGCGTGCTTTGGAAATCCCTTTCTGCCCCTTCCATGCGGCTGCCAGGCTTGAAGGTGGCACTCAGGATTGGATCTGAGTCACAGTGTCACTGGCAGTGCCTGCCCTCTGCCAGAGAGGATCACTCCCATGGTGCTGCTTAATCTTTGAGCAGAAATAGGCAAAATTGGTCATTCATTTTTCACAGAGAATAAAAAAAAAATATGTTTTCTGCCCTGTCTAGGGGAGGAGAAGGGGGTTTCCTGATGAAAGAACAATCCTGAAGAAGGAAATAATTGCCTTTTTTTTAAAAAAAAAAGGGTGTGCAGAGTGTATGGCTGATGAGTATCTGTTCATTCCTAAGTTTGCCAGCAGTCCTGCTCAGGCCGATGCCCTCCATAAGAGACAGACATTTTCGGACAGCACTTCAGACCATTCCTCAAGTACTTGGCAGGAGGGATTGTTTTATTAGGAAAGTTTATGGCTTCTTGTTTTCCCTCAAAGGCAAATGTGACTTTGTTGTTTTTAATTCTGTTGGGATTTCTCCCTTTTAATATACAACACAGCTGTTAAAATAGCTAGGGTTGTCTAGGGCAAATCATATAGCACTTTCCTTGTTCAGATCTCAGATGGCTGCCTTTTTAGTGTCACTGCAGAATTACATTACAGGGCATATGAATAGTGCTGGTATTAGTGTCAAAATCAATTACCCAGCCCTCCTCCTGCAGAGAAAGCTACAAACCTTAGGAAAAATCTGAGTAATCCATTCTGGTTTTCTAATTCTGAGTAATGACGGAGGGCAGAGAGTTGTGCTTGAATAAGTGCATAGGGTCTTTCTCTGTATAGTCACTCCTAAATGCATGCTCTTTACAGGAAAAAGCAGGCTCCCTGTGAAACCCTTTTTCATGCCAAATGGCTCACTGCTAAGATTAATCTGTCATTGAATTTATAAATTCTGTGTGGCACAGAGCAGCAGAAAAAGTTTAGCATCGAACAGAAAGCAAAGTATGCATTGCTTAAAAAATGAATGTTGTGCTCCTGGATAGTGTGGATTGACTGCCTCCACCAATATATCTTCTTATACTGGTAATAAAAACACTTCCATAGCCTTGTGCCTCAAAGGATCTCAAAGCACTTTGCAAATAGGGCAAAGTACTGTTTCCTATTTTATGGCTGTGGAAACTGGTTGCAAGAGAGAAGTTAAGCTTTTTGCTCAGGGACACTGAGGAGACTGTAGCAGGTCTGTGATGGGGACCTAAATCTCCAGAGTTCCAGTGCTGTGTCCTGGTCACACCTTGCACCACTGGGATGGCTGCTGGTCACCAGCTCTTGGCTGCTGTTTGTGAAACCTCAGAAGGTGGGATATGAAATCGGTGTTGGTGCTCCTTTGCCCACTGGTCTCTGTCCTGGTCTCTGTCCTGGTCTGTAGGCAGAGGTGCTGGGCAGAGCAGGATCTGGCAGGAAGGATGCTTGTGTCTTCCTGGGCTGAGATGATCGGCTCTGGCTGTGAGGTCCTGTGAAAGGAAAATGACTTAGTTGCTGCTGACTTGGGGAAAAGCTCGGAACCTCATAGTCAGCCTGCTCTGCCCCAGGCACCTTTACGAAGCAAAAATAATTATAGACTTATTACCCTATAAATCCTGTGAGATTAGAGTAGTTGCATTATTTATTTTTTTTTCTAATCTAGTATTTGAGGATTTACCTGTTTAATACAACCACTTATTACAAACACTTGAATATTGTTTTAAATTCATAATTCATCTGAAAAGAGAGCATTACAGCTGCAAAGACCAGATTTTCAAATACAGGCGTGATCTCCTGTCACATTCCAGTTGGATAAATGACACATCTGAAAAACTGGGTCCCTACTGAGGTGTCTGTGGCAGGGATGTAGAGATTTCGCTTCAGGCATCTCTGGAAAAAAACCATGGCTCTAATCTGCATGTTTCACAGAACAAGTCCTGTTACCAGTTCCTTCCTTCCCCTGGCTGGCTGCTGAGCTTTGCAGTGCCTGAGGATGCTCCCTCACCCCCGGGGCTGCCCCCAGGGTCAGGGTACCCAGAGAAGGGGGGTTGGGGTGCGAGGGCCAGCGTCTGGTTTCAAACAAAAGTGCAAAGCCTTGAAAGGAGGGACTAAGAAGAAACAGGTGGGGGGTTAGTAATAGAGCCTCTGAAGTTTATTTGCTTAATGAACAGAAGCCCAGGCTGTCAGACCTAGGTCAAATAGTCCTGCAGTTCGGGTGTATTTATTTCATACGTGGCCTGTAACCCAACCTGATTCCTGGATTAAACCACTGTAAAGTCCTGGCCCCCAGGAACCCATCCCATGCTTGCCATCAAGCCCAGCACATGCCGGGGCAGGACCTTGAGGGGCCACCTCGGTATTCAGTGGAGCGTTGTGTCATCAGTAAAGCCTGTAATTGTGGGTCCTGTCATTTCCAATGCGAGCTCTGCAGTTTACAGCTGCAGACTGTGACCACAGATCCATCACTTCGCTGTGCCATTAATGCAAGGCACGCCTGAAGGCTCCTGGGCTGAGCTGCTGGGCTGCAGCACACAGCTGCTTGGTGGGACACCACTCTCCCAGAGCCCAGGCAGTGGTGGCAGTCCTCCACAGCCACCAGGCACCAGGTCCCTCGCAGGGTGGGGATTCCTGAAATCTTTGTGCTTTAAAGTTTTTAGGAGAGTTTACCTTTTTGTTCAGTATGTTCAGGAGTCATTCAGTCCTCCAGAGCAAATGGAGGGAAGTTTTGAATTGGCACAATGGTGATAAAACTACCCGCACACACACACAAAAAATGTTCTGGTTTCCCAGACATTCACCTGATCCCATTAATTCCAGTAAGTAAGGTGAACAGCCAGTGTGCTCCAAAGTATTTCAGGAGCTGAAAAATTTGCATTTGAAAATTTGCATGTGAAAAATTGCAGATCTGCATTAAAATTAGAAAGGAAAGGAGAATTAGCAGTGGGTTTTCCCAAGACCAGCCTGAGGCTGGTAGTGCCAGGTAACTGTGCTGGTTGTGTGGAAGCAGGAGTCAGGTGTAGACATGTGAAATCAAACAAGGTTAAATGGGGGGAACAAAGTATTTGCATTCAGAAACAGAGTATGCCTCTTCATTTAAAAGAAACCCTATTTTTACAGTAAATTTAGGATACCCATATGTTTGCTTTTGGGAGACCATTTAAGTCTGAATCATGCAGAAGAAATTGGTCAAGCTGGCAAAAAGTTCAGGGCTACTACGTTTTATCAACCTAAGTTTAAAAACCTAGGTTATTTGTACTTTGGTATCTTATTGTTTTGTGGATATTTCATGGCATTTAATTCACCCTTTGTAATGGGGTTAAAGCTGATTTTCAGATGCAATTGCTCAGGATAGAACTTTTTTGGGAGAGAGAGGGATCAGCGTTTGTTAGACTTCACCAGTGAGAACTTGATGGAATGTGGCAGATCTGCTGTGGTTTATCTATAAGCATTGCTGATAAGTTCTGATCATGGCAATGGTTCCAAACCAGCCCACAACATAAGCACCCACTGTGGGATAGAAAAAACACACTCTAAATATATGTTTATCTGTGTTTTATTGGAAATTTTTAGCTGAGTTTTTTCTTAGGATGGTCTAGGTCATGTAAATCCATTTTATGTGTGCTGAATATTTGTATCTCACCTATCCTATAATCCTGGAAAGCCCTTTGGACCTGTAAACTTTACTGTGTAGCCCAAGTTTAGCTGGGGATTGTTTTTTGGTCCTGATCTTTGTAGATCTTTGAGAATACCCAGTCCTTTACATGGTTGTGGCCTTTGTGCCTGTGACTGCTGAAGTTAGGAACCCAGGAATTCTTTCTGCTTGCCATTTGCTTTTGAACTCTGCCAAACCATCTTCCCTCTTCATGGAGCTGATTTTGCCTGTTTTGTGAGTGGTGACCAGAATCTGGTTTTGTTTCATGTCTTGTAGGGTTCCTGAGCTGGAAGATGCCCGTCTAAGATGGAAACTTCTGCTTCTACAGCTGCTGGGAAAAAAGAAGGGAAAGGTGCTGTTCTGGAGGGGAATGGCTTTACAGAGACGGGGAAGAAACCCCCTCCTTTAGCAGCAGCAGGAGCAGCAGTGGCACAAGGAGGTACTTTGTTTTCCACATTTTGAAAGTAGCAGGGGTGTTTTTTATTAGACTGTAAGAATTTAATGAGTATGGTGGCATCTGTCTTCCTGTGAACACGCTGAGTTCATTGGGGTTCTTGGCTGTCAGAGGATCTGGAAGCTGTGTCACTGCATGGCATCTAGACATCACTGTAGTGTGATGGAGAACTGGGCTGGGGTGAGGGAGGGGATGGGTGGTGAGGGGTGGCTGTGGGGGAGTTGGGGCATCCCATCAATGCTTGCCACCAGCTGACTGGTGCTGCCTAGCATTGGCAGCACTGTGCAGCACTCCACTCCTCCATGGTGGAGTTAAAGAGTGCCTGGCTGGACATGGGGAGCGCCTCATTATCCTCGTCAGAAAGGGGTGTCATGTGCCAGCTGTGATCCTGCTAATGAGCTAAACAGGCTGCATGGTCTTCAGTCATTGCTGCTGGGATTTCACGGTTAAGGAGGAATTTGGGAATGTCCAGACCCAGTGCAAGAATGTTCATAAAGAAACCCCTCCGCTTGCGCCGTTCCTGTTCAAGTCTGTGTGTTAAGCAAGACTTTGGTCTTCCTGCTGTTAAGTCAGCTGGGAAGCTCTTGTGGACACCACATTACTGGTGGATGTAACTGTGGTGTGCAGGTAAACATGCAGGCATATGGCTCCTGCCTCTTCCTGCTTGCTGTGGCAGGCAAAACCCAAAAATCTCTGGTACACGTGTGCTGGTGGATCTCCAGGGTAGTGCCAGGGCCTATCATGGTGGCACAGCTGTGGGCAAGGCTGTGCCCACTGGGGAGCCATCGTAGCTGCCCTCACTGGGGACTGGTTGTCATCTCTGGACAGGGTATAAGAGACAAATTTAGGCGAGGCTGCAGCAGTTTGGATGTTACAAGAGACACCCCAGCTGTGTAAACTTTGCAGGCAGCTTTTTTTTCTTTTTTGAAGTACACGTTATTGCTAGTCAGAGTCTACCTCAAAATGAACCTGTCCCTTCCCCTTCCGTCACTGTGGGGTGGTTTTTCATCACCCCAGGAGAACAGAATGACTCTTCTGTGAGCTCCTCTGTTTCTTACCTAGATTGGCTGGAGAGTTTCAGTTTTTTGTTGTCTGAGTTTTGAAGATAGTTTCCAGCCAAAAAGGCTTAAATCTGCTTTATTTCTCCTTTTTTGTAAACTTTGCTACTCAGGTTTCTTTTTCCAATTGACCTGTGAAGATTCAGATGCACAGAATAAAGCAGGAGTGGCTAGTAATCTATCAGATTAGTTCATGTGTCTGATAAACTTTTTTTTAAAAGCAACCAGAAAGTCTTTTACAAAATTGTTTGGAGGGAAATGCAGTTTTGTGGTCCTGGATGGGTCTGAGCCACTTTCCTTGTGAGCACTGCACAAAGTAACAGAAAGGAAAGCTTTCCAGGAAGCAGAAATAGGGGAGACAGCAATGTGCAGAAGCTTGGCATCCCCCAGCAAATCCCTGAAGAAGTAAAGGCTGTAGGAACTTCTGAGGCAGCCCACTTGAGGTATCATCTGACCTCAAGTGAGATGGCAGACCTGAAGAGTTGATTTGCCCCAACATAGTCCAAGTGTGTTCTGAAAATTCACAACCCCTAGATGTGCTGTTATGAATAAACACCTTCTTCCCACTTGGCACTTTCCTTGGGAGTGCCTCCACTGAGGAAGCAGTCACAACCTTTCCAGAGATCCAAATGAGGATGCCCCGAGGTGGAGTGTCCATCAGCCCATTTGGCATCCCTGGAGACCTAATTGGTTTTTAAGCATCCAGTATAATATGTTCTGTTAGCAGTGTGCTCTCACCTTTGGAAAAAAGTGATTTATGGGCTCAGTATTTCTCCTTTTAGTAGGAGGAAATGGAGAAGTAAGTTGAGGATTGTTTGAAGATGTCAGGGGAATTGTGATAAAAGCGTTGCATAATGAGATGTAAAGAGTGAAATCTGTGTCATGCTGTGAAGAAAAGTGCTCATAAATGACCCAAAATGGGCGGCAGTGGAGCAGCGTGTGGCCGGACGCCGGCCCAGGACGCTGCAGGTGATGCACGTGCTCCTGTGGTTCGAAGTGCCTTCCTTTGAACTCTGGCTAGACATAATACAGGCTCCTGAAAGCCAGCAGCATGCTTGTGCGTGTGCTTGAAAGTAGAAAAATTAATACAAAGTTGTCTTCTAACATGAGTTAACTGAAAGGTGTGATTTAGCAGGTGATGACAAAAAGGCTGGGTAGAGATGACACTCCACTTACATGGTATGCATGCTAATATAACATGTTTGATTCCCTAAACTAAAGTAATTACTCACAACAGGCCAGAACTACGAGTGTTTATGCTCATATTTTTACAGAAGAAAGCAAACGGGGCTTGGAGATTAATTAGGAAGTTCAGCTTGAGGAGGGCATCAGCTTTAAAGGGGGGCCCTCTGAGCTCCCCACCCTGCTTTGGGGCCATACGAGCAAGTCTTTATTCTCATCCAAGACAAACTCTTGATTTCATTTATTGCAGAGGTTTTACTCTTTGTACTAGCATATGAGAAAGTGGCAGTGAGGCTCAGCCCGTGCTGCAAATCATCATGCTGCTCTCCAGAGCCAAAAAAATGTAATTCACAACACATTTCTTCTCCTTTATTCTACTGAGTCACACAGAAGGAGTGCCATCATAGCATGTTTTGCATGTTTCTCAGATCATAAGGTTTTCTTTTTCCCTTATAGGACTTAATAGATTCATAAGGTTTTATTTCTAATTAATTGAAGGAATAAACTGAATATTAGTTAAATAATTGAAGAATAACTATTTGATTATATTATTATTTAGACTGTATTTAGACTGTATAAGATAATATGTTCAGTCTGCATTTCTAGTTCCCTTGCTTTGAGTATTTGTCCCAAATGTTCCAGCCTCTAACAAATTGAGGTATGGCTGTAGGAAAAGAGATCGATATTGTTGATGCTGGCAGTAGAGAAGAGTCCTTTTGTACTAAAAATTTGCATCCCATATTTTTAGTCTTCTGAAGCTGCCATTTTAAACATCATCTGCAACAGTTTTTTATAGTAACTCATTGATCAGATGTTCAGAAATTGGCCTCACAGATATGACATCAGGGAAGTCTCTCCTAATTTTCTGGTTTTCCATAAATCATATTCGCCAAGAGTCAAAGCTCCTCTTTTCACTTGCAGTAGGGGCGCATGTATATGTGTGACTGAGATGGAAAGTGTTTATAATGACAGTATGTAGGAAATATAGACAAGTTAGATCTGCAGAAGAGGCTCTTGGTTTTATTGTCTCTACTTCTGGAAGGGCAGCTTAAAACAATTCAAGTTCAAAAACCTCTTCTGTTGAATGCCAAATTCCATATTGCTGTGTAGGGTAGGAGGGTTCGGTGCAGAGCACCACGAGTGAGGCTGGGTTGTGTCCTCCAGGCTGGCACTGACACGTCCTCTGTACCTACAGGCATGAGGAAGCCCAGGCACATGACTGTAGGGGAAATTTAAATGAGCCACTCTTTCAAAGGCAGAGATATTTTGGAAGATAGGTTTCTCATCTTGTAATAAAACTTAAATACAAATTCTCCTAACTGCTAACTGCCCAACTTTAACAAGGTCCAGAATGCACCTTTCCCTCGCCACCCCACCCTCTGCATGACACAAGCTCCAAGTTCCCAAATTGATGGTGTTTATGTTTGAAACATTTTTCTGATGTCTGGCTCTGTCAAGACTAATTTTAGCATTTCTAAAGCTGGGTAAAAATACAGCCTCATTACTTTGATGTCAGAGCATAGTTTACTATTAGTATATTCTGGGGTTTATCATTTTAGTCATGTTTAACACAGCTACAGCAGGCATGCACTATTAAATCTGGCTTATTTTACATTCCTGTCCGAAATTATTTATTTGGAACAATTTCCTCTCTATCAAAAGACACGGCTAATGCTGAGTTTTAATGTGTTATTTACACACAAAATAACCTATTTACAACTCAGTATCTGCCGCAGGGAGAATGAATGGGGCAGTGCTCCCTTCATCCTGTTGTATCTGAGTTTAACAATCTGGATTGCTAATAGAACCATTTATCACAGGGTGGTAATTTATTTTATGTTAGCTGCACAGGTCTCCCTGCCTCTGATCTATGGAAATACTTTGTATATAATGAAGTTCAACAAGTCATTTGGTGTAAACATGGGGAAGCCAAGCTGCATAACTAGTAAGACTCTGGCTGTGCTTTTTTTTTTTCCAGGAGGTAACGACTCTCCTCTGATATTAAGGCTTCAGTTGATGAAATACAGCTCTTTGCCCTGTGTGTGCTGTAAAGGCAGAGTATGGGGCTTTTCTGCATCGGATCAGAGATTGGGATGGAGTTTGCTCACTTGATTTATGGGCTGGCAGGAATGCTTAGTTCTGCAGAAGTAGCACACTCAGCCCTTTCACAGGCACAGGAGAAGGGCAGAGAGCACCTCCCATCGCTCTCCAGAGGTCTTCCATAAGCAAGCCCCAAGTGGCATTGGCAGGGAGTCCTTATGCAGTTCAGTTTGTCTTAGTGCTAGATTATGGGAAGACCATGTAAATGAGGAGGAGGAAATGCCAGCATCCCAGCACACCTCAGCACACTGAAAAAATATATCGTTTGTGTGGCCCAAGACTCGGACAAATTAGAATGAGAACAGCCCCAATGAAGTCATCTCCTGTGTCCACACTAGAGGGGCAGGGATCTTCTTGAAGAATGTTTTTCATTCAGGTCACATTTTCCAGGAAAGGGAACATAACCAGTACAAGCACATTCTTAGCTTCCCTGCCCTGCACTGCTTTGCTGTGTACAGCTTAAAATGCTGAGAGATGCATTCAGCAGAAAAGCTGGGATTGGCTCCAGGGGGAAAGGGGGCAAGTGGTTAAAACTGAATGATGGGAAAATCCTGTAATTCAGACTGAGAAATTCTCCTGACAGCCGCTGACAGCCTATTCCCGTGCACCTACTGCACAGACTTCGTGGCCCCCACCTTGGGTAAGGCTTCAGTGCAGTGCTGCCACAAGAGCAGCAGCAATCAAGAACTGCACTTCTTCTCTGACTGTTTCTGTCAGCCTTTCATGAAACTCATTCTGTTGGGTCCTAAAGTGTATTTCTTCGCTACTGTAGCCCTTCTGAGTGGGCAGATTGCCTGCAGTCTCTGGTGTACCCACTCATGTCCCTTTGGGCAGCTGGATGTCTCAGATGCTCAGACTGTGCAGTGCTGAGACTGTTCCTCAGTCACAGCATATCAAGGACAGTGACAAGCTTGCCAGCTTTGTCTCATGCTGGTCACCTGACACCTGCTCTTTGGGATAGAAGGATTCATGTAGAGATAGATGAAGTCAAAGCCATGCTGCACCATTTTTATGTTTCATGGGCAGTATCTCGGGTGTGGGCCTGGCAGAGAGCACTCTGGCAGCAGCCGGTTTAGTTCTTCTGTTACGGTGGCCAGAATTTTAATAATTAAGATTTCCACAAACTGTGCTACAAAAGCATGTCTTGTCTTCTGCCTGCCCTTTCTCTTCTATCCATGGCTTGCAATGCTGTCTTCCTAGTTTCTTCTTCAAAAGAGTCAGCCCAGGTAATCCTTTGCTTTGCTTAAATATGTGATTGGAGTCTGACTTCTTGGTTTGTTTTCTTTTTTTTCCTCATGGGGGAAACTCCTTGTCCAGGCTTCTCTACTGACTTTGTGTGGTAGCCAACCCTGTGGGCAAAGGTATGACCTCAGAGTGGATAACCATTAATGTTTACAGACTTTTTGATTCAAATTGTGTAGCCCTTAGATGATGCAACAGATTTATGGTTGGACTTGACGATCTTAAGGCTCTTTTCCAACCTAAACAATTCTATAATTCATAGCATCAGCTAGCATTCCTGTTTGTATACAGCTCCTCCACACTGTTATAGCAAAAGTTCCTATAATTTCAGCTTGTTACAGATGCGAAGGTACTTTTGAAGACAGAGTAATTTTATCTCATCCCTAACCACACAGGTTTGCACGCCAAGTTGCAAAAAAAAAGCTTTTATGACTTTAAAGTAGAAAAAGTTATTCTTCACAGGCTGGTTCTGGCGTTGGTGATCCCAACATTTAAGCACCACCTGGAAGACCTTTGTATTTTGTGAGTGTATTATATTATCATTAATAATAATTGTAATAATAATCGCTTCCGCATTTCTGTTACTTGTAAGCCCCATGAGTTTCTTCTGGCAAATACTGGTAAGTCTTCTTTTTAGGGGACCCAGTTTAGACTTCATTTAAGTGCCCTCAGAGGGTACCTAAATATAACCTTTTTAACTGATGCTAAACTTACCTATTGTGGATTGATCAGTTGTAGTCAAGTAAGAAAATGAAGTGGTGATAATGGATTATCTCCTGGATTGTCTCTTCTGCCAGTACATCCCCATAGCTTGAATTTTTAGTACCTCTGGCGGCTTTTGCCTGAATATCTGTGAATTTGTGCAGGTTTTATAAATCAGTTCTCCCAGCACCCCCATTATCCAAGGCATTTGAGCCTGCCATAATCATGGGACAAAGGATGGGAATTATTTTGTCTAAAGTTGGCTGCATAAGTGTTAGGTGTCTAGTTTGGGATGCTTTTGCATTAGGGTGGAGTGTGAATCACATTGTGCGGATGCCTGCTTTATTCCCTTGAGGGCTTTATGCCTGATTTGTTGTTAGGTGAAAGAATCCCAGCCTTCCCAACTTTGCCAAAATTGTGGAGTGGGGTTGAAGCGAGAAACCAAGGTGGGACTAGATTAATACTTTAAAGCCTTTCATTCATGTTCATCAGTCCATAGCCTGAAGAGCACTCTGGGAGCCCTGACTGCCAGCTCTGAACTGAAATCTCACCCATGGCTTCTCAAGTTAGAGGCAAACTCAACACCCAGATGTCAACACAGCCGGGGGGGGCTGCTTCCCAGAGCTGCTCCTGCTTTACACCAGCGTTGGCAAAACTAGTGTTTTAACAGGCCATTCAGAGAGATGGGAAATTTAAAATCCACACTTAAAATACAAGAGGAAAAACCATAGTAAATTCTCAGGGCTACAGAAAGCTCCTAAAAATAACCCAAATGGAGGAAGGCTGTTCATGCAAAACTAAATAATTATGTTAAGGGAAGCAACTAGAGAGGCAGTTGTGTAAATCACTTTAAGGGGAACAAGCCTTAGATAAAATCCATCCTTTTATCACACAGATTAGGTCTACCTTTGGAAGCTAAATAATTGATAGGATTTGGCAGAGCATTCCATGGCTGCCTGCACAGAGCAGTGGGACTGCTCCTGAGGTCAGACAAGTGGCAAAGAAAAATGTTCCTAGAAATGCTGTGCTTCCAATACCAGCACCAAGAAACAGGGCTTGTATTCCCAGCACCCCCAAAGAAGTGGCCTTGAGAAGGCATCCATAGACCTTGCAGTGAAAAGAGGACTTGGCATTGTTCCTCACCTTGTTAAACTGTCCCCCATGAAATCTGGTTATCTGTTTTCATGGTTTCGTGTGGTGATGAGTGGGGTGCAGAGGCCTGAGAGGACACAGCCAGTTCCACTGTGCTATTTTTATTATTTTTTATAATTAGAGAAGATGAATTGTGCTGTCTGGTGGCTTCTGAGAAGTCCAGGGCTTGTGGGGGGATTTTTTGCTTTGTGCAGCCCCCACACAGCCTCAACACTTCAGCATCTGTCTGCATATGAACATCCTGGCAAGACAGGGAGATATCATTGCTCCCATTATTCAGACAGGGAGCACAGGGGATTTTTTCCAGGGCCAAAGTGGCTGAAATGGGTTGAGCTGTTTCAGGAGGATGTCAAGAAGTGATTATCTCTGGGACTTGAGAAATTCATATGTGGTGTACATGGGACATCGATGATAGTACACAGGTCTTAGCCCAGGTTCCTTGGTTCACCATATCCACTAGCAAGCCCTTCCTCTCTCAACAATATTCCATGTAATCATGGTCAGATGACTCAAATCCTCATGCCCATCTGCCAAACGGAGGCGTTGTTTCTTTCCCTTCAGGAGGGATGAGCACAAGTTGTCTATGCATCATCCAGAGCCTCTGAGAACATCACGATGCAGCAGTCAGCTTCGTTCCTTTTGGTTGCATAAGGCTATGAAAATGCTCAGTAGCACAAATAGGTTATCACTGAATTTAAACTAACTCAGTAGTGCCTTTGTTCAGTACCTAGCACAGTGGGCTCATAATTGGAGACAACAGTTTTTTCCAGAACCAAGTGAGACAATAATTGCAGAAACCTTAAATTCTGAAATAAATTGATATCCCATGAATTCTGTGTGGGGACTGTGCTTGACAGGATGAGTTCTCTGATCTTAATGGTAATGACAGAGAATAAAACCTCAGCCAAGATTGTAAATTTAGCTCTTGAAGGAATGAAGGAGATATAGTATTTTCATGCAAACTTCTTCAGAATTATGTTAAACTCGTGACTTTACATGTGTTGGAAAATGACCTATGCTGGGTGTTCTGTGACTCCCATGGTGGTGTTGGGTTGAAATCAGGCAAACCTTGCTGGAAAGAACTTTGGGCAAATAGAGCAACACTTTGGGCACATAGGCTGAGTCCAAAATGAAAATTTGAAAAATTGAATGTGATCCCGCGTGATCACAAACTTGGCTGAAATCAATTCTGCCTTTTTTGTAGTTTGTTAGAGAGCTCAATGAGGGTTTCTCTCCTCTTTTTTTTAAAACCTCTTTCCTTCTCCTGGAATCCCAGATCTTTTTAAGATCATCCCGTTGAAAATGCTTCCAATTGTAAGTAAATCATAAATAAGAACAGGAGGATTATAAGCAAAATATTTATATTTACTGCCACCAGTATCTGATTTTTAAAATACAGTGACATTTGCAGGGATTGAGTGGTGCCATTTTAGCTAGAAGGCTGTTCTGTTCTGTTCTCTTTTCTTACGGTGATCAGCTCCTGACTGACAGATTTTCAGAAAAAATCACAGCTGGCAACAGATGCATCCTTAAGTAAACAGTTAAAGTAGATGTTTTGATGGCTTCAGTTGTATTGATATAAAAGATCAGTGTCTGACATTCCTGAAAACTATCCAGTAGAGGAGATATCTTCTTCTAAGCTCCTGGCCCTTTGTGTGCTGCTTCAACAATAGTTTAATCTTTTAAAGGAAGTAGAGGTTTTATGCACTATCGAGATGCTCCGAGACAAGAGAGAGTGATGGGAGGTGCCAGAATATTGGGTAATATTTAGATTTTTCTGAAATGAAATTTTTCTGTTTGTGAGGTGATAAAATTACGTTTCTCACTCAGTTTTTCTACCTGAGACTCACCCTGGTTTATGGCTACTCTTTGTGGGATGGACCAGCAGTGATGGGGGGAATTTCCTACATCCTGGCTGGAGTGAATATCCCTGTCCTGTGTTAATGTGTGCAAGTGCTTTCTTGCAAGTGAGGCTTGAGGTTTAGCCAAATCTGTGTTGGTTTGCAGGCGCAGCTGATGATGTTCTTTCAGAGGCATTTACAGCCACACTATAAAGTAAAACCAGAGAAACACAAAGGTGAGGACTTTAGGCATTGGTTTGCACGTCCCGTTTTAACGAGAGGAATTATTATGTGTTGTGGGAAGCTGATCCGACTCCCAGAGGCTGCTTGTGTGAAGATACCCAATTTTTTGGTGGCTCCCTACAGTGAGGGCACAGAACTGAGCCTGGAGAAAATTAGTTTCAGTTCCTGATGAAGTCCCAAACTTCCTCCATGATTTTGGGAAAGCTGCTTGACTTCCCTTTGCTCCCTCATTTATATAATGAACTCGGNCCTCATTTATATAATGAACTCGGGTTGTTCTTTGGGCCTCCAGGCCCATCCATCAGCATCTGGTTAGCATGTTTATGGCATTGGTCACAAGGAAACACTTAATGGGTCATGTTGTGGGGAGGTTACCATTTCCCACACCCCACCACCTGCAGGAGGGTGCTGCTGCCCCTGGGTGCTGCCTTACAATGGTGACCTTGTTCATGTGTCTTAGGTGTCACGTATATTGTCCAAAGGGGACAATAAAACAGTTTTTCATAGTTGGGGAAGATAAGTTTAAGAACTTAGAGTGAAGGTGTTTTCAATATCTGCAGTGGAGAGACTGTTTGAGGGTATAGAGATTGGGTGTATTCCAAAGGGCCATGCTTGCTCTGAAGTGAGAAAGTTTTTCAGGTGATCTTATCTGGAACTCAGCTGGAGAACATCAAGTTGTTAATAACAACTTGTAAGTGTAAATGTTCTGTATCAAAACAAGAGAAAATTATTTTTCTTAGTTCAAAACAGTTTCCTACATATGTAGTCTGTGGGTGAGCTCCAAATACCTGGGTGGGGTTTTGGACACACCTGGATCAATTTACAGAAACCATGGAGAGCGTCATGGTTTACCCTGACCCAAGCAATAGACACCCAACAGGCACGTATATTCACCCAGTCTAGCAACAGACAGTGGTCTTAGCAAAGTCCTTTGTAATTAGACTCTTGGATGCTAGGTGGTGGAAGGATAAAATCGTTGTCATGGGATAACGGCTTTGGAGAGAAACTTATTTTCAGCTTAGCTTCCCATTAGTCTGCTGTGCACATGCACACTCTAATGCTGTAATCAGCTGCAGTACTCTTGTTTGGTGCGATTTTTTTTCCCTTTGAAAACTCCAGAGGAACTTTCCTGTGCTGTTAGACATCCTTAAAACGTCTTTACTGCAGGGTCCTGTGTTTCAACTACTGGAGCAATGACTTAAAATAGATATGAGATGACTGAATGTGTGAAAAACATTTGCATCTCATATTCTGAGCTCTGTGTATTCTGCATCACTTATGCAAGCAAGTCAAAAGGGTTTAGAGTTTTGCAAATTTTTTTGCTGCTTTTAATTCCACTCAGAACAATGTCTTTGCAGGTGAAATAAGATCCAAGGCTATCTTTTGGTCACATAGAGTCACTGACACTTGAAACAGGCTGGATTTATATGTAGTTACTAAAAAATATATAGCAAAATTAAAGTTTCAGACACTGAGTTCACATGCATTGCCCATTGTAAAGATAAGTAACGGCTGTTATAAGAACACTTAAATGGTTACCTTTGGGACATAAAAGGGATCTTTGAAGACAGTAAGTCTTAATACAGAAATGTTTACTCATAAAAAATACATTTGGAATGGGGGAGGGGAACACATTTCTTATTAATGTGGGGTTTGCCTTTTATGGCAGGTTGTAGCGGGTCTTTAACCTCTGTAGCACTTGAGTGAGGATAGAAATGAGCTTCTCTAAGTATCAGCCCAAAGGGCTTTTCCTCAGTGCCTGTATCTGCGATGGTTTTAGTTTATTCTTCCTTCTGTGACCATAATGAAAAGCTATTCTTTTCCAGCCTCAAAACCTTCCCATAGTTAAGTCCTGAGGGCAGAATAGAAATGTCCTCCTGAATTTGCTTCACTTAACCTTGTGTTTTGTGAGATACAGGGCTGATGGCCCAAACCAGTGGGGATTAGAAGGCAATATCAGCTGAATAAGGCACGAGAAGAGAAGAAAGAATTGATCCTGGAAAGCCATGGTTATGGATACCACAAAGAAGGGTTCATGTCTCTTTAGACATTTAAAAAGGGTGCAGTTGTTCCCAGCATTCCCAGTCTGCCTCTGGGTGCACATGAAGTGGATGATAGCTCATGTCACTTGTGAGTTTTCTGGTAACAGTTCTGCAGGTAGTTTTGAAATTCTTTTTCCAGGCAGTTATTATGTTGGGTGAGGCAAAAGAAAAGGCCAGGAATATTTGATCAGTGTGAACCCCGTAACTAGGGAGGATGTGATTTCTGCTTCAAACTTGAAGGGGTAGGACACAAGGTGCAGGTGACCTCAGAGTCGTAGAGAGAAGCTGAGAGTCCTGAAATCATGGTGGACTAAAGTCAAAAGGCTTTACTCAGATAAAATTATATACAGAGCAGCAGAAGTAGCCTGGACAAGTTGGGTGGGAGGAGGGCTGAGCTGTGCGGAGGGATCTGAAGGCCTTTACCAGCTGCTATACAGACATGTGAGAAACAAGAATGTAACAGCAGGGTTTGAGCCAAAAGACACCATTTTGTGGGATCCTCAAGAGGAGAACTTGGTAGCAAAGGGAAAAGTTAGTAAATATTACACACGCAGAAGTGTAAGAAGAAACTGGCTGGGTGCAGAAAAAGACAAAAGGTTGATAAGCTGGAAAAAAAGTACACATTGTTGTGAAGATGAGGTTACCAAGGTGAGATGACTGAATTTCTGATGAACCTTTTCTCTAAGCCAGTTCAAAATTAGTTCTTCACATGCTAGTGACAGGGCAGAACGATTGATGGGCTTTGTTATTCTTACTCCAAAACATCATGCTCGTCCAGGCAGTAATCATTTTAGGTGAGTAACAGAAATTAGGTTTTGAGGCACATACTGACCTGTATTTGTAATTAGTACAGCGTGTTCTGGTCACGTAACGAGAGAGAAGGCAGATTAAGTGAAAGACAGGCAGGATTTTCATTCAGGAAATTGGTATGGTAATGACAGATATGGAGTCTTGGCATGTTTCAGATAGGCTTCGTCTAGGCTCTTCAGGTGGCAGATACAAGCACGGCGTTCACTTATATTCACCCAGTCAAGCATGAGGAGGTAACAAGTTCTCCGGGGAGGCTGGTATTTAATATCTGCCAGATGCCTGCTGGAGAATACTAATACAGATCCCAGATTTAGTGTGCCCTGGGAATGCAGATGGTTGGTAGCAACGTGCTGGCCCAACAGCCACATCTCCCTTAGCTCCATGGCAGAGCTGCCTGGATTTTTATCCCCTGCTATTTGGATTGTAAAAGTGATGACTTGGCCAAAGAAACCTTTTGCTGACTTCCCTGGGAGGAGGGTTAGCAGGCAAGAGAGGGAATGACACAGGGAGTTTCTGTCAGGGTGTCACACTCATGGACAGGGGGAGTAGCAACATCGATTCCCCTGGATATCACTTGGACCATTCTCTACGGCAGGACAAGCCAAGTGCTGTGAGGCAATGAGGGCCACAGGGAGGATTTCTGCTCGAGGAGAAGCTTCAGCGAGCTCCTGCACTGTGTGTGTATTCCTCTGAGACCACAGCGAGGGCAGAGGGAGGGTGGCAGCTCTGTGGAGATCCCGCAGCTTGTCCTCAGGCTGCAGCAGGGAAGGAACTGGTATGAGTTTCGCTTTCTTACCAAATAAAGGGAAAAAAGCCCCAAACCCCTGCAAGGCTACATATAAATCAGGGCAATAAAACTGCTGGTGGTCATGATCAAATGATGTGGTCTAAATCTATATAAAAGAACTGGAGCAGGTTCAGTGCAGCACTAATGTCCTTCTTGTTGTAAACAGTGAATGGGCGGTGAGGAGAAGGAGGAAGGGCAGGCACTGGGCTCCCAACACCAACACACCGGGGAAACAATTTGCTGAGGTGGTTGAACTACATGTTTTCAAAATCTGTTTGTGTCCATAAGGGTTTAAGAAAAGGATGTCGTCTGCTTACTCGGTAACTTGTGTGTGGCCTGTGAGTGGTTTCACATGCCGGGCCAAAACCAAATAATCTCTCCTTTTAGGAAATTTGAAAAGTATGCATGCATCCCAAAAAAGAACAGAGATTTTCACTGATGTCCCATGCTCGAGCCACAACGCCTTGTGTAATTGTGGCACTGTGTGCTGTTGAGATGGGGAGAGAGAGGTTGCTGAGCCATCTCTGCTAGAAACAGACACCAGGTATGACTTGGGCTTTCATAAGACTGAGTTAATAGGTTGTTTTTTATGGGAGAAAGGGCTACCAGGGTACCTCATATATCTTCAGAATTCAGCTGAATGCTGCAAAAATGTCCATATTAGGACATGTTCCTTACTAGAAGTGAAATAACAGAACTAGTGAACTTTCACAGTACAAAGAACTTGTAGATGAAGTTGAAATTTCTGATGGTGTAGGAGAGTTTAAAATTGAAGGGTTTTGCTTCTTTTCTGAGTATCTTGGTCACGCTGATGAGTTCATAAATCTCTGTGGTGTTTGACTAATATACCAAGGATCTGCACTGTCCTGCTCAAAAGTGGTAGCAGCCGTCAGTATTAATTAAGGGCTGTTTTAGGGAAAAGCAGGGGGAGCAAGAGGGGTCTTTCAAGTCTGGCAGCCACCACTTTCAGAGGAAATGAGCAGAGACTGCACACATGCAGCTGAAAGCCAGCGTTACTCCCCATGTCTGCACAGCAGCTCCATGGGGCCACCAGAAGGTGTGAAAGACTCCTTGGCTGGAGGGAGAAACTTAAAATTTTCTGGGGCATGGGGGTAAAAAAAAAAAGAGCCAGGAAGCTAAAAGCAGTAGCAGGTTTAGGCACAATCCATCGAAGACCACTGCAAGCACCAAGAAATTTAATAACCCGTTATATTTATGTAGCGCATTTCATCCTCAAAGCATTTTGCGAACTTAATGATGTGCAAACTATGTGCACACGTATCCTTTCATCTGCCAACGACTGTAGCCGCCTTCAGTGTGAAGCCTGATGATGGCTGCTTAGCCATCACCACAGTGTAGAACAGCAAGTGGAAAATGCCTGAAGTGCAGGCAGATTTAGGGAGGCAAAACATAACCTTTGGGCAAGACAAAGGGATTGAGAACACTTGTGCTGGCAAAGTACACATATCCTCTGTGACTACAGTCAATCAGATCTTTTAGCAATCCCATCAGATAGAGCTTTCTTTTGGGAAAGCTAGAAAATTCACCTTAGCTGTCTGGAAATCTGGTGTGAGCTCTCTTTTGTGCCAGTTGGCAGTCTCCCTCAAAAGTAGTTGCTGACTCTGACTCACATGAGCTGCTTTTCCACCTGAGATCCAGTGGGATCAGATGACAATGTTCTACAGATGGCCTTGTGATGTTGTCCATTTCTTAAATTCCACTCAATGGCGCTCTCATCTCAAAGGAAGGGTGTTTATTTTTTAGAAGGGTCAGTTAGTGAGTGTTAGAGATCCTGGAAGAAGTACAAGTTGATAGCATCTCCAATTTGTCAGGAAAGAGAAAAAAAAGGTGCCACACCAGCAGTTTTGTCCATTATCTTCCCAAGGAAGTTCTGTATTGTCAGGCGTGATAGTTTTCAATGTCACCCACCCTGTAAAGAGTTTTGGTGTGCCATCTAATCCCCCAGTCTAATGAGTTCTGCAGGGATGCACCATGATAACTAAAGATCATTTACCTGAATTGCTTTTTAATTTCTGGAATGGGAAGCTGCTTGTGCAGCAGGATAATTACATTATAATTTACAGCAATCCAAAATCAATAAATTTAGTCATATTGGGATAGAGAAGGAGGATGAAAATCCCCCCCACCATTAAATTATTTTACACTCTGTACTTGATGTTCCAAGAATTCAACAATAAACTTTGGGGGATGGGAGAGAGGGTTGGAGATCACTGGCTTCCCGAGGCTGACCAGTAAATCAGCTTTGTCTGGCAATTTCTATAGTGAAATAACACATGGTGTGTTTGCAGAAGAGGGCAAATACAGCAGATAATGTCCTTTTTCTGATTTATTTAATTATGGAATACTGAAGGAGAGAAAATGCTTTGTGCTCTCTGGCCCCTTATTCCAGTGGGGAAAAGCTGATGAGCCATCACCAGCTGCAAGCTAAACCTGGGCATCTACCTGAGCTCTGCTCCCTGCCTGAATGTGACAGTGGAGTTGAATAATTATTGGGACAAGCCACTAAGAGAGCTAGTGGGGTTTCAAGCTCTTCATGTCTTCATCAAGATGAGATTGGAACTAACTTTCCTCCAAGTTAGTATTTTTGCCATGTACAAGCTATTTGGCTCATTGACTCATCTCTCATAAGGAGAGTGGGCTGTGCAACATCGGAGTGTTGTGAGCTTCCCTGTCCAGGAAGGGCCACTTGAGGGATGGGTTTTTCTTTTGGAGTGTCGAAAACACAGTAGTGCTCTGGTCACTTGAAATACTGAGGGAGGAGGGATGAGTTCCAATGGGAAGGTTGGTCCCAGCTGCTCCATGCACCTGCTGCCAGCACCTCTTTGGTGCAAGCCAAGCCCTGGCAGCAGCAGTGCCACTGTAGCCCCTCCCTGGGCCACCAGCCCTGTGGTGTCCACAGTGCTCCATGTTTCCAGGGGTCCACCCAAGACTCAGGTTTGGTTCTGGCAAGTGAGAGGAATAGCAAATAGATACAGGTAGCCCAAACACACCCCTCCCTGATTTAAGAGAAATATTATTTGAGCAGACAGTTCAAAGGAGTTCAGTCGGGCACCTGGTGATTGGAACTGTGGTTTTGGTCTGTGTTTTTTTCCTTCTATTTTCTTTAAAAGAAAGTATCCTGGTTGTATTAGATCCCACCCATGTCTTCACTGCTGAATTTATCTCACAGGAAGATGTATTAGATGTTTCTGGACTTCCCCCACTCAGACTGACTCAATTTTATTTTTCCTTTGAAACCACAGAAAAGCTGTCGATGCTGCACCCAAAAAAGGATGTTGTATGAAAAGGAAATCACTTTGTCTCTTGTATTTGAGGAGGATTATGATCTGGCATGACCTCATTATGGGTTAGGCGAGGATATTTCTGGAAATACTAATTAAATACTTTTTCCATCCCTTGTGCCCTTGCAGCAAGTGTAGACTTTATAGCTAGAAAAAGAGGGGAAAAAAAAGCTGTCTGCAAGGAATTTTTTCAAACTCTTTTCTCCACTCAAATGAAAGAAGTACAGTTACAGTCATGATAGCAATATTACAAGCTATTAAACAAAGTTTTCCTAGTTGTGATGAACTAGAGGAAAATAATTATCTGAAAGAGGACAGTAAAGGTGGGATTCTTTCAGTGTTTTTGCCTATGCCTAACTTCAGGAGTCTGAATTGATCTTGTTATTTCAGCAAGATCACTCTGAACTGCTGAAAACATCCTACCTTGTGCAGTTTTTTGCTTTAGTTGCCCTCCCCCAATCAGGTTCAGTGAGCACAAGCAGTAGTGCACAGCCCCACAAAGGTTCCCATTGGCAGCAGCTGGTTGGTGAGCTGTGACCTGGACTGCAGATCTGTTACACTGGCACAGCCAGGGAAGAAACTGCATGGTACCATCTTTTAATGTATTTATTGATGGATATTCTCCTGTTACTTTTCTTGATGGCGTTTTCCTCCTGGGCTTACCCATTTTGCTCTCCGAGATCTGTTCTCAACTTGTGGTATTTCAGTGAGTTATGGCAGCTCTGAGTCCTGCCTTGTCTGTCTGAGCTGTTTCCTATTGAGGTCAGTGGGAGTCTTCCACTTAACTTCAATGGAAGTTGGACTTGGCCACTGACAAAATGTCTTCAAAAATTGCCTTCAGCAAATAAGCTTGTAAATGTTAGCACTAAAATAGCGACATGCAGGCCCCAATGTCTGTATTGAAAACACATGCTATCAGATAAAAATGTGTTCCGACAAAACCTTCCGACATCATGATGCGGTGGCTGTAAAGATTTTTTAAAATTTTTAAATCATATATTTAGCACTTTGGTTTGCTATTCTGTTGTGTGGCACACAGGATTGAGTCTAATTAGGCAAACACCAGACTTGTTTGAGCGAGCGGTCGGTGGCTTTTGTTTCCGGTTATTGTTCTAAGTCTGGTTCTTCTTTCCATGTGAATGTAAGATTTTGTCCAAATTTCAGTATTCCTCTGGTACGTAACAATATCCAGTCCTGCATGTTGTTTAACGTCTTGTTGCCTCCATGGAAATGAAACAGGACTGCTGTGTTATAGCCAAAGGAGGGAAATGGATGCTTTCTGACAATAACTTCAGGAATTGCTTCTTGACCTGCAAAAGCACAACTTTATATTGAAATATCGCAAATAGAGAGAAGGTGTGGGGGAATTGTCCACAGTTTTACACTTTCTCTCTTTGTACTTCACAGTGGCTAAGGAAAAATGAAAGCTGTGGTTAGGGTGGCTTGGGGCAGCTGATGAGTGGACCATGGATTGTCTGTCATCAGCATTCTCAAGTGCTGTACTTGAGTGATGGTTAAAGCAAATGGAACTGGGTGATGACTTAAATGCCTGTTGTAAATTGTCAAGTCCCAGGAGTGGATTGATAACGGATAACTTGATTCAAAGCAAAGCAGAGGCAGCTGTGGAAGTGGTAACTCCATCAGCCACCCCAAGCCCTGCTGCCTCTGCCTGTCAGAGAGCCAGAGACACCTGGCCTTCAGCAGCAGAAAATGAAAATATTTTATCCTGGCTCATCTGAGATGATTGGTCTAACCATCTCCATCATCCAAATTCAAGTCAGTAGTGTTTGAAAACTCCACCTATCCACATGGGTGATGCAAATGCTGTTGTTTCCTTTGTTTCTGGTTCTCTTGCAAAAGTAGGCCTTTGTAGGGGTAAAAATCAAAGCTCTTCCTCAAAAGTCTATTAAAATGAGTTTTACTCATTGCCTGGAACAGGGAAATGTTTGTCAGGGTAAACCTTCCTGGGGAGCTAATGGAAGCTGGAACTCAATGGATAAAACATTGAGATGAGCTGGAGTTTGCCAAGACAAACACTTGGACTTTTCCAGACCGGTGGGACATACTCACATACTCATATCAAGGTGTCTTGATGGGTCCCTGTGTGTGTGGTGGCAGAAGCAGCCTTTTGGTGGTGCAGCTTTTTGCTTTTGCTTCTTTTTTTTTTTTT